>VZRX01019402.1:8957-29078 GCA_013398075.1 Notiomystis cincta | reverse complement strand
GGGTTAAGATAAAGACAGTTTAAAGGAGATGCAAAAGCTGTGCATGTAGGCAAAGCAAAGTAAAGAATTAATTCACTGCTTCCCATGGGCAGGTGGAGGTTCAGCCAACCCCAGGGAAACTGGGTTCCATCTCATGCAATGGTGACTTGGGAAGACATATGCCAAATGTCCCCCCTTTCCTTCTTCTTCCCCCAGCTTGTGTTCTGAACATGACACCACATAGCATGGACTGTCCTTGTGGTCAGTAGTGGTCAGCTGTCCCAGCTGCATCTGCCCCCCAGACAAACTTCATGTGCCCCCTCAGCCTGCTTGCTGGTGGGGTGAGGTCAGAAGAGTCCTCATCCTTGTGCTCAGCAAGAACAAAAACATCCCTGAATTATCAACAGTTATTTCAGCTCAAGTCTAAACCACAGCATTGTGTAAAATACCATGGGAGAAACTAACTTTCACCCAGTCAAAACCAGCACAAATATTTAGTAGATATCAGTTATCAGCAATGGAAAGAAGAAATCATTACAAAGTAAATAAAGTAAGCAATTTAACTACTCACAACCACAATTAATAGTATTTAGCAATAGAATTATAAAATATAAGTCATCACAGAATTGCTAGCAAATACCTAGCTTTGCAGAATGCTTGATGTGCATACAATGTAGGTGCAAGGTAATCACGCTTTTTTTTTTTTTTTTTAAAGCACTGTGACCACAAAGGTAATTTTTACATTAGTATCTTTGCAAACAGATGTCTAAACTCAGAATTTATGTCTAACACACAGGAAAGCTATTTATTCCACATAGATTTATAATATATTCTTAAAAACCAAACAAACCAATGAAATCCTAGTTGAGAAAGCAATATATTCAGCAAGGAAATCAGATTATCTTTTTTTTATACATTATATATAAAGACTGTATCGTATGAGAAGATGCCACATTCTGGTATCAGCTAGCATTGTTCTAAAACATGCATTGTTTCAAAAACTGTTCTCTGAAAAACATCTTCAAGTGATGTCAGGTCTGAGCTGACAAATTACCTGGACTTCTTTACAGACAAAAGTAATCACATAGAAATATTTCATACCTTTTCTCCACCCCTGTTCCCCCAATAAAATAAGTGACTAAAGCATTGAGATACTTTCTACAATCTTTTCTGAGCTGTTTTCTATTCTCATTCATCAGGTGAGATCCAAAAAAGTTAGTTTGGTATTGCAGTGCTTAATGCTTCAGTGCCTAAAAGTAAAAATCCAAGGTGCTGATAAACTCCCTATACAATGACTGAGAGGGAGTTACACTTCTAAGTAGCAGACAGTCTAAGAAGCACACAATACATCCAGGTGGCAGGAAATGCTGAGGAAAAATAAATCCCAGAATTCTGTGCCTTGCCTGCCTGAAAGCTGCAGTTATGAAACTTCATAACTCAGAGCCCTAGGACACATGTGATGCTGACACATTTACCTGGGGAGACACTTCCTAGTCATGGAGGTGATTGAACTGAAAATTTGCAGGTTTTTTATTGATGCCACAAGTTAATTCTCAGCCAGATCAGTCCTTCAAACTGGCCAACTGTTTAGCTTGGCTAGAATTCTTTCTGGCAAATAAGACTTTGGACAGCAAGCTGAGCAAAGGCTTACAGAAATCAAGGAACTGCAGCTTAAGGATATATAATGGTACAGCTAAGAGCAGCTAAAGCTGAATGCTGCTAACAGGCAGAACAGCTCTCCTCTTGGCCTGTGGCTCTTTGCTCCTGCCCTTGCATTAGCAATGGTTCTTCTTTGGCACTTCAGTCACCCTGGCCAGGAGCTGAACTGACTGAAACCAACATTAGAGGGGGAGAAAAGCTCCATTCCCATCAGATCATCCCACTGTGTCTGCATCCACCTACACACTGTGCAACACTGAGGAGGGCAACGGGAGTCAGGGAAGTGAGGCAAGGGCATGACATACAAGGAGCAAAGAGGAGACAGGCTGGATTGATGCTGGAATGTCAGAACTGTTTGAGGAAGAGCTTAGGTCACACCAGCTGTTAACAGCAAAGACCAAAGTCAAGAATTTCCACACAGACACATAGATCATTGTTTTTTCCTAAAAGTGTAAAATTATGTAAGTAAAGGCAAGTAGTTTTATCTTTAGCATGGCAATCTTGTGATTTGAATACTTTCCTTGTCAGAGAAAAATGCTAGTTGTGTTCTACTTTTGGAGAGAGGGGCATATTATGGTATTACATTACATATGAAGTACAATTGTGAAATGTGTTTGGAGTATTTTGGGTTTTGTAGAGTCAATAAAGATGTCTATAGAAAGCATTCTGTTTTTCATCACAGGATAAATGAGGTAATTACAAAATCACATGGGAAACAGAAATGAGATTTTTAAAAAATATATAGGTAGTTAATTCTGTAAATACAAACTCTCTTCCTACAAAATTATTTCACTTTGTATTAGTTGGTGTCTGTAATGTTTTAATGCTTGTTCTGTCTAGAAATGCAATCTATCCCAACACAAGAGCAGATATATTTAAACAGATTTTTTTTTTCACTCTGTCCACCCCATGAAGAATAGCTATGACCTTATCTTCCTCTTCTTTGGACTCTTACTTTAGTCTGGATACACAGATCTCTGAATAGTAAGTACAAAATAGCATCTCTTTCTTTACTTTTCCTCAGTTTCAGAACTTAATATGCAACATTAGTTAGCCCTAAAAAGTTTCTCCAGGTTTTAAGGCATTCAGTCCATTGCCTACTTATTGTTAGGAGTCTTTATAGACATCCAAGTGCTAACAAATGCAAAATAAAAGAACCTGTTTTTCATGTTGCCAGAGGAAAACTTCAGACCAAAGGAAAAGCATGAAAAGAAATATTTGTTCAAGATTCTCTAAATGTCACTGAGGATGTGATTTCTAGTAATTGAGTTCTAGTAATGGCATTTCCTGCATTTTCACACACATCCTTCAGCTGAAACAATTTGTGTGTAAGTAAAATGACATTGTGTTGTCATCATAAATGCTTTAATCATGTTATGCAGATACTGAAGTTACAGCTTCTACAGTTTCTTATTTTACCCCTTTAGAAGAAGATGAAGCAGAATAGAAATAAATTTAAAACATTAATTAAATAAGCCTTGTTTTCTTTTTTGCATCTCTCATGTGGTTGCAGGAAAAGAATCATACCTTTTCCAATGAAGCCTAAATAAAACTTATTAAAACCTCTTTTGTTCTTAGTTCTCATCTTTGGCAAAATCAAAAGCAGAATTTAGGTACTCAAAGTGTAATTTTTGTGGAACTTGAATGCTTAGTTTATTTAAGCAACATCTGCAGTATCAAATGTTTTAAACCAAAATTATTTACCTGTCCAAACTTGACATGCTCTGCATTCCAGATGCACTGTCAGCTATGCAGCTCTCACCTGAGGCTACTTGGAACCCACAGCAAGACATCCCTGCGTCTAAGTCATTAGAAGAAAAGAAAGAAATAAAAAGGGTGAGAAAAGGGAAAAAAAAAGTGTAGTCTGCAGTAGAGAAAGTGAAGCCAATATTTATTCAGAGATAGAAATTCTGACTGAAGAGAAGAATTTGTCCTGAGGCTTTATGCAGCACAGAAGTGGGTGTAAATGATCTCATTCTTATCTTCTCCAAATTTGCCCAGTAATTTGAATTCCTTCTAGGCCACTGAATTAGGATATCTCAATACTAAATTATTCCTGTAGCTGGCATGACTAGTTTCCTAGCTGCTTTTATTCACGAGATCAGACTTTTCCTAAGTTGTTCCCTAATAAAGTATAAGTTTACACAGGTACAAAACCAGAATAGAACATTCTCTCTATCTCCTAAAGCTAAATATTCTACCAGAATCATAAAGAAAATAAAGTAGCAAAAGTCTTCTAACAAAATCCAGTTGAAATTGGTCTTGTTCAGAGTATCAATTTTGTATATATTTAAGATTTGTTTCCTTACAAAATTTTAATTACACAGGCCCAGTTCTGATGCTTATGAATTGCATGTTAACTACTCCAAGCCTCTACTTTTGTGATTTCAGATCCCAATGGACTCACTGTTTTGCTTCATCAAATACTTGTGTTGCTTTAAATTTATTAACAGGATGAAGAGATACTTTTAATAGTAATTGAATTACCGTAATATTGATATCTGGAATGCAAGAAGTAATGCAACACTGTCCTGCAAGGTCTGAGTATTTTTTCTCCCTGGGTCAGCAATACCTTTGCCTCGGTATTCTTTATATGTCATATTTTACACTTTCCAAGAGAAAAGCCACTGTGTGGCTGTGGGAGAAATTCACTTCCAGCACAAATACATCCCCTGTGGGCTACACCCTAATGTCCAAGTCTGCCCTGCTGGATTGCAAGACAGAGGCTTGAAGTAGACTTGAATCTACTCTGTGATGATGCATGTCTCAGACCATATTTAAAGAACATTACATTAATTTCAGCAAAATATAAATAAGTTTGGTAGCTGAAGATAGTTTTGATCCCCCTTAGTATTAGCTAGCTTATGGTCTTTATCTGTAGTATGCTGCTGCCCAAATTACATCCTATTATGTCTTTTGAGGTTATGCCCTCAACACAAGAAGTCAACACAATGACAAATCCATGTGATTTAAGGCCTTGCTGCACAGGACCTTGTCCCGTGAAATTTTGAATATCACCACTGACAGGGACTCCACAATCTCTCTGGTCCCTATTTCAAAGTCTATCACCATTGCATTAAAAGAAAGTCCTTGTTCCAACTTGTGTCCATTGCCCTCTGTCCTTCCACTGGGCACCTCTGAGAAGAGAATGCATCCATCTTCCCTACACCTTCCCACAGGTGAAGTATTTCAGGAGAGCAGTAAGATCTGCCTCTCTTTTCTCTTTTGAAGGCAGAACCACCCCAGTTCTCTCCTGATGATCTCTCACACGTGCTCCAGCCCCATGACCAGCTTCACAGCTCTCTGCTGGACTTCTCCAGCATGTCGATGCCTTTGTCACACTTGGGAGTGCAAGGTGTGAGTTGTCTGACTGAAGTACAACTACTGCCAAATAAAGGGAGTAATAGGATCCTTTGACTACTGGCTACACTCTAAAAGTCATCTTGTTAATGTGGCTGGCCTTCTGCAAGGGTACACTAACATATCTTCTGAAAGCATGCTGCTCCTAACAGAGATAAGGGTACCTATGGTACAGACACTGAGTTACAAAGCCAGCAGCAGCAAAGTTTCTGTTTGGACTGTACACTTAAATTTTATCATCAGGCCTCTCTTACTCTGATTTCAAACAAAACAGCTACAGATCTCTTGTACTTTACCATCCACCTTAGGAGACATTCTCCGCTCAAGATGGCAACTTAACTCTTATTCCGTAAGGCAAAAATAATACAAATAATATTTGATCCCAAAGACTAAAGAGCGTAATAGGAAGAACAGGTTCAAGGGAAGAGATGCAATGAGAAAGAGCAGGGAGAAGTAATGACATGGGAAGAAAGAAAGAGGGACTAATGAAAGGGCAAAATGGGAAATGGTAGGGGAAAGGGCAAGAGAATTATTGTAGAGGTGAAAGCTGGGAAGAAATAGTCTTTAGTCTTTAAAAGCATCTGGAAAGTCTGGCAACATTAGCAAAGGCCTCTTCTCAAGCCCCAGAGCCTACCGCAAAAACAGACCCTGCTGACCTCCTCTTTCAAACCCTTTTAAAGTTCTAAACACTATAAAATCTATCCTAGTGTTTCAAATAAACTCAGTGACTGCTTGCAGTGCGTGAATCCTTGATCAGTCTTTTGGCTCTGCATAATCAACTTTCCACAGTACACTGAGACTCTGGCATTGCTTCTCACTGGCCAGTGCCAGCAGCAACCTGAGTTTCAACCATTTTAAATTCAGAAGGATTAAGAATTTAAATCTAAATTCAGTGACTTGTTTGGCCTAAAGTAACATCCTATGCCTCAAATTTATTTTTTACAAAATCACTCAATAAGTCTAGCAGTTGTTCCTAAACCAGCTGATTTTCTGTTAATTTTGCTTTTCAGCTTTTGAGCTTTGTATTCAAACTACCCTCCCATTTTTTTAGCCATTTGCCCCAACAGGATCAAACAGGGCATTTTTGTGTAATGAACTCCTTTCTCCATGACCACAGCTTTCACTGTGGACAGCAAAAACGTTGCAAATTGGGCTTTATTTATTTATTGTATTTGTTATATAACACCCATCCCCATGTATCTGGCTGCCCTACAAAAGTTAAAGGCAAGAATAAATAAAATAAGGCCATACCCAGTGGCCAGAGAGAAGCAGCTGTTCTGCCAACAGAAGAGCCAAGAAAAAACAACTCTGAGAAAAAGAGCTGTTGAGAAAATCATGATAAAATGATCAAAGATGCACCGTCTAGAAAGGTCAGTAGAGTTTATTATTGAAGCTTTCACATGCCCAGTCTGCTTAATTGCCTTTTATAAGCATTTTACAGTCAGCCCTGGAGGCTAGTGAAGGTGGAGATGGTGTACAAACCTATCAATGGAACCAAAAAATGCTCAGCAGCTGTCCCAAAGTCACAGCAGTGTGAAAAAAAATGAATGAATGAAGACAGTCAACAGCTTAACAAAGATGAGGACACATTACATTCATTTGCTTGAGTCACCATCATAAGCAGTTATGTAAAAGTTACTGTTTACATAGTAGAAACCAACCAAAAGGAAATTAAATTATCTTTATTACTAAAAAAGAAAGACAATATCACAAGTACTGAAGAAAAGTACTTTTTTCCATAGTACAACAAAGACATCAAAATTCCAAAAATGGAAAAAAAATTATTAGCACTCCATTTATCTCCTACCCTGAGTCCCTTATAGAGATATTAATAAACTGTACTTGAAATATGTCTCTCCACAAAAGAGTAGGGGAGTGCTCTCTGTTCTATTTGTTTAACATAGCAAAAAAAAGAAAACAGATAAATTTTGAACCCTAGCAATACAGCCATATGATCTTAAATTCCTGCACAGTACAAATGTCAGCCAGATCCTCCCAGCTTTTTACTCAGTGTGACTATATGAAGATGTTGAGCCCTGCCTGGAAGACATACAAACAGGATCACTTTTCCTCTGAGCCAAACTGTGTCATTTGTACCACTGGGCAGGCAATGAGATTGTTCTGCTCTTTTGCTGTTGCTTTTTCCACATGTTCCCTGCTGAGCTGGCATGCTCCACCAGAGATATCTGCTTGTACTAGAATATATTTTAGGGCACACATGGGCTGTGTGTCCTTTCTGGCTGCTACACTGCTACAGCTCCTGTTTGTCCTTGGCTACTCACTGGTAACCCCTTGCAGTGTTTGCCACACTTTCTCTCTTGCCAGCAGAGCTTTCCTGCAAGCACCTCTTAAAACATTTCAGGCAAATTGAGTCAAATTCGCAGGATTCAGTGGGAAACTTACATGTATGTCTAGCTCAAATAATAAATAATAACAATTCAAAGCATATGTCCAGGGTAATTTAGAGTAATTGATATTGATAAAGTCATGACACCATAAATAATACCTATTGCTGTAAGAACCTTATATCTCTTCTTTTTCCTTTTGTCACTAAAATCCTAAACACAATTAAAACTTCCTCTATCATGATAATTGTGGGTTGAAAAGCCTGCCTCTTAAAATTGCAAGAAATAACCAGACACATTTTTATCTTCCACCAAATCCCCCTGTAAGGCCTCAGCCTCCTGGCAAGTTTCCAGCTATAAAGATTTTGTCGATGTTTCCCATCCCTCTATTCCTTTTAAAGGTACTTCCTCCCCCTTCTCCAGACTCAGAAGAAGAGACAGCGAGTGCATTCCATACAAATGTTGCAGCAGAGCCAATTCCCCAGCAAATCCATTTACTTGGTACAACCTAGGTCTTCAGACAGAAAGCCCTTCAGGGCACAGTCTGTCTCTTTTCTGTGGTTAAATGACACAAAAGGCCCAACCCGCCCTGAGGACCTGGGTGCTATCTGGAATCTCTGAGATGCTTTATCTCCCTTCATTATCAGGCCATCCCAACAAGATATCATCAGGCTGGGCTTAGTCTGCTGAGGCACTTCAGACATTATAAAATCCATATAAAAATAAAGATACATTTCTTTTATTTCTTTTAAAAGAAGTCCTTGTCCCTAGTCTCCCAGTGTGTCGGTCTCAGCACAAAGAAGCCATCGCTGAATCTGGGCACACTTTAGCACACACAGCATCCTGTAGCTGTTTGCAGCCCAATATAAGCTAGCCTCATAGTCAGAAACCAAACCTCCCGATACAGGCAGTCAAATGTGGATTTTTGAGCACACAGACTCTGCAGATGCCATAGTCATGGTGAAAACTACCTGGAACACAAACCCCTGTGAGCGCTGTGAGTGCGCTGCCCGTGTGGAGTTACGAAATCGCCATGCAAATACAGTGTTTTCTAAACTGCTCATCACACTAGGACCAAACCAAACATGCACAGAGACTGAATTACCTCTTGTCCATGAAGAAAATATTGCTTTTGATTGCAGGATTGAGGTTTTTGGCAGGGCACCAGGGAGCTCCCAGTGTGGCTGCCTGTATGACCCAGGAGAGTATATGGCTAGAGGGCAAACACAAGAGTCCCGCTGTGCCAACATATCAACCTTTGTAAACATAAATATGGAATGAAAAATAAGAAGCAGCACGACCGTATCATGCCATAGGTAAGAGCTGTATTTATTATTCTAGTGCAAATGCTCTGAATAAAAAGATCTTTGTGGGGGTTCCATTGCCTTTTCTCTCAAAAACCAGGCGTTTCTAAATGCACAACATCGGATGGGAATATTTTTCGTCAACTTGAAAAAAGATTCTAGAAGGAGAAATCTAGTGTTAAAAATGTCTACTTTTTTTTCTTACTGCCTTTTCTGTTTTTATTTTCAAACATTATGGTGTATGTCACATCACTGCCAGTTATCAGAGTGTATCTGGAGTGTACCCTTGTGAGGCAATGTTCAAGGAAAACAGCTCTCCCTGACACGTCAGTCACTATATCCTTGCCACTGAGCAGGCTGTGTTCTGTAGGAATAGAATTTCACATAAGACCTGTGTAGCAAAAGAAATTCTAATAATTTGAATTTTTTGTTTTGACAGTTGTGATATAATTAGAACTTCAGTTTGAAACAGATCTGAGGAAAACAGGTATTTTTCTAAAGTCATTTTGATCATCCTGTTTCTAAATTTTGATAGAAGATAACATAATGATGAGAGATACTAGGATAGCTGTTTCAATCCAGTTTCACTATTTCACCTAACTTGCACCTAAGTTTTATAAGAAATTTCTTCACAATAGCCCTGGGAAGAAATTCATAGCTCTTACTGCAAGTTGTGTGAAATGTAATGGTTTTTTTTCCTCTGAATTTGCTCAGAGGATACATATTTTTCTGAAAACAAAACAGCAAATTTCTGTACTTCATCTGAATCACAACTCTCACATTTTCTTTTGCTTAGAGGCTCAACTTTTACTCTTCATTCACAAAGAATCCACAGGCACCACGGGAATGAGAGCTGTGCCAGGGGTAAGGCAGCTTCAAGATCAAAGTGCAGATTTATCTAGAAAACAATGAAGAATAGGAAAACCAAACCACTTTAACTATGCAAAGTCATTGTAGAATCATACCAAGATTTCACTCATTACCCCATTTGTGAACAAAAGGGAGAGGCAAGCATGAAAAGGAAAGGCAGAATGACATTAATGAGGTTGCAAAAATGCAGCTGAGAGATTTCTCCCTCAAGTTTCACATGTGTGTAATATAATCAGTGATGGATTAACATGCTGGAAGTGAGAGGTTTGGAAGCTTTTCTGAACTCAGGAGAATGTCTAGTTTAAAAATGGTGCTCCAGCTATTCTGAACAGATTCTCCAAAAATGTTATGAGAGTATCTATGGCAAACGTATTGCAATATTAAACTTTTCTAATAACAATTTTGTTTCACTTTTCTTAGAATTTACAGTGTCAAAATGCAGAAGTACCTATAGGGAGAAGTTAATGGTTTCCTGTCTGCAAAATTCTTGTTCAAATATACTACAGAATGTTATACTGAGAGCCTCAAAATACTGTAAAAAACATTTTCCAAATGTCATGATTGAGTCAATATAAGTGAATATGCCAGTGTTGGTAAACCAGAGAAATGGTATATAAATCTCTTACTATTTATTCTTTGATGATCCCTTTTAGGTTTTTCTGCTACAAATCAATCAGTTCAGAACTTTTCTATTTGCATAATCGGTGACCAGTTTTGTGGTTTACACAGAGCTCCCGTGATTCAAAAATGAGGGCAAGTACTGACTTTCACATGCCTGAGTATAGAAAAAAAGTCAGGGAATGATCTTATATATATTGTTAGAAAAAGAAAAAGCAGTGTTAGTAAGGGCAAGGCTCTTTTTTGATTGTTTGTTTTGGAACAAATTCAGGAATAGAAGGATATTATTAGTATTGCAATGCTGGCAGGACATAACCTCCTCAGGTCTGGCTGCTCTCATTAATTCCAAGTAAAACTGTGTCTGCTTTCTCTGCCCTGTGGTAGAACTAACATTCCTGTCCAGAGAGTGAAAGTCTTCAAAGACCTTAGCATGAGAAGAATAGTTTTAAGATTAACACATATATATGTTCTTTGAATGTTGAAGTCAGGGTTTAGAATCACAACATTGTGCTCACTCTATCTCAGCACCCACATTTCACTGATGCTTCATTCAGGATCTTTTTCATCTGTTGATAGTGGGAAGAAGGGGCAAGTAAACATGCAGAGCATCCTTTGCTTCTCTGGAAATACTGGTATATCCTGTGCCAGTTAGGTTGAGGTGCTGGTTGAGAATGTCACAGGTCTTCTAAAGGGTCATCTTCTCCCATCTCTGACCACATTTCTACCACTAGCTGCACCTTCCTGTCTTTTATTGTCACCTCTCTGATGCTTGTTGGATCCTTTTGTGACTTGGTCCAAGTTACAAAACAACAAGTTTTGAAATAGGAATGTTCCTAACAATTTGTAGAGGACTTTGCAGCCCAGGTGATATTCCAGTAATCTCATTGGTTGGTCAAAGATTCACTCAAAAGATTAATTCATATCATTCTTAAAACAAAATTGCAAATTTTTCAATTTGCTCATAAAAGGCAAATACAGATCTCAGGGATGCTTTCTCTTCTATGGGCTTTCCCTGGCAATTAATGTGATCAAATGGCTACCTACAGAATATTCATGAGGGTAGAAGTCTTTTTGAAAGATCTTCTCTTAAGAAATGCCCAAAGCAATTGGTGAATTCCTTAAGATGCTTTCTCAGATTGAGGAATAACTTGTGAACAAGACTGAAATCATCTGCTTAGCAGAATTTTCACAGGATCCTCCACAGTGATAGTTTCTCAAAACATCTAGCTTTCAACACAAAGATGCTAACTTGCACTAATGACAAATAAAACCATAAACTCTTATCTGCAAGAGATTTTAACATTACAGTGTAAAAATATGTTAATTCATCTCTACTAGCAAAATGGATAACTTCTGCTATTTTTTATGATGATTAAAAATTACCTCAGAACCTTCTAACTCAGAGATCATTTGGCATCTGGTGGGATTCATAATAAATACTTAAAAATAACTGAAAGACTATGTTTATTTTGCTATTAAAAAAAAGAAAAAAGAAAAATTAAAAAGAAATTAAAAGAAATTATCTTGCTGCTTGAAGATTGTTATTTATTCTGGGTGCTAATACCTCATCTAGAAGTGATGAATTAGTACCTTATTATATTGCACTGAGTTATAAGTAACAGAAAGAAGGGAATAGTTCTGAGGTGGTGAGTCTGGGAGGGGGTATTATCATGACCTGATGCCCTACAGCAGGAACTGAATATGTTCTTTCTCCAGGCCCCTTATGTGAAGCTCTCAGAAAATGTATAGGACTGTAAATTGCTCTAACAGTGCTTAGGAATCCAGAGCTGAAACCTCCTTCTGAAAAGCAGTTTAGCAGCAAACTTTCAAAAAATTAAAAATTCAAGAGCAACCTAAAAGATTTCTCCTCTTCAGACAGTTTTTTATTATAATTTACATAATCATAATAGAAAAAGAGAGTAACTTAATAGCTGCAACAACAGATAATTTATGAAAAGGAATGGGATAGGTCCTTTTACATGTACCAATGTGGCTTCAGAGGAAAAAGTTCAGAAAACAACGTGACACAGTAGAAAAAACTCTGAGTTTATTTTAACTTTTCAAACTTGTATTCAAACTGAAATTTGTGAGCTTAGTTTGTGTTTTCTTGAAGAAATTTGAGGAAACCAATATTTGGGATGGGAGGAAGGCTTGTGATTATTAACCTGCATCAACTACAATAGTCTAGTAGGAAAAGATTGAATCTGGGGTAAAAAAACAAGCACCTCAAAAAGCTGTTAAAAGTAAGTAAAAACCCTTCAGTGAAAAGAATCATCAGCAGAGAGCTAATCAAGCAGGATGAAGAGTGTTGAAATATTCTATATGAAAACTATGCCTAAGTGTTCTTATACAAGAATCTGAATGAAAGCAAAACTATTGGTGATGGAAATCAGGTTCCTAGGTGGCATCCATACAGGTTTACCAGGCAAAATGGATTTCCAGGATTATCTAGCTATTCTCATTTAATACATTTTCTATTAATACCTCCATCTGAAACACAAAAAATGTGATTCATGGCCCCTGCATTATGTTGTCATTTCTGAGGCTTTGAGGGGCTTTTACTAAATATCTGCTAAATATTTTTAATGTGAATGAAGAGAAGTTCTGTGATAGGCAGAGAGCTGCCTTATCTGGGTCACTGGTCCCACATCTTACAGAGCAGGAACTTGTCTGAGAAAGATGGGACTCACTGTTAGAGAGGCTCCTGGAGGTAATTAAAATGAGATATATTAAGGGTTATGTCACATACCTATTTAAAGCATAATTCTGTAGTACATTTTCATACTTCACAGCATTGAAATTAGTGGGAAGGGAAATTAGTAGCATTTTATACCACATTAAGAAAGCCCTCAGGTATCAGGAAAGAAAGGAATGAAGCTCCTCATACATCCCTGATAAAACAGGGGAAATAGCAAGTTGGGCATTTCAACCTGAGACAAAGCATATTTGATTTTCAAGGTATTCACATAGGTCCATCAAAGTAAAATGTTATCATACAGTCAAACAAGATTTCAACTTACTATGTTTTTTGTGCAGGCAGGAATTCTGAATTTCATTTGTTATTGTACCACTGTAGACTTTAATAACTTGTGATTTTAAAAAGTTCTCATAACTTGTGTTAAACTGTTTGAATACCACGTGACAAAAGCAACTGAATGTGATCATCTCATTTCACTCATCTCTCATTTTATTCTCCTGTTTTGTGTCATTGAATCACTGGAACTCGCTCTTTAATAATTTATCAGGAACCTGATCAAAGAATTAAATGCTCTCATATTCCTTGCCTAGAGCAAGTCAGGAGTAACAAATACTTTATAAGAAGTATTCAGATCACAGAAAAACACTGTTTTAGTGATGCTTTTCCCAAAATGCCCTCTTCTCATAGGTGATGTATTTTTAACATTTAGTCTAAACCAAAATTAATGGATAATTCTACAAAGAGATTTATAATGATTTTACAGAATTAATGAATCATCAGGAAAATAATATCAAAGCACAGCTGACTGGGTTCCTATTCAGCACTTCTGAATCACTGCTCATTGAGCAAAGCAATCACTGGACAATGGGGGTTTTGCCTGAGCAAAATGTGAGTCAGGGGACCTGGACTCACATTGTCTTCGCTGGGAGTTTTTCCTGCATATGGAGTGAGCTGAGACTTCTGGTGAATGGGAACCATTCACGGAGTGGCTAAGCAAGGCACCCAATACATCACCATTCTGAAGTTAACACTAGGTGGTAGACATAACTGGAAGAAATACAGACATTTTTGGAGCCATGTGAAAGGCTTGTATAAAGCAGCATTTCAAACATATTGTCTCTTATTTCCCCTTATTTTGGCCTAAATGTTTTTGTTTTGAAAGGTATCTGGCTGTTTGCTCTGACATTCCTTTTGGTTTAACAAATTAATTAAAATAATTTCCTCCCTGCGTGCAGTCTGTAGGCGGAAGAGACTCCCCTGTTTGGAAGGGAAGAGTTGACATCCTTGCAGTTTAAAAGTTTAAAAATCTGTTCCACTGTCCATACTCTCCATCATTGTTTAGTTGGAGGAGGGAGATATTTCTGACTAGCCAGTTTTCAGCATGCAGCTGTGTAAGTGCATATCCACTGTCTGTAAAGACACCCCAGGCTCCACATTTATGATACCAACTCCTCCTTGGATCCACATCAGGATGAGTGAGACCTTCAATCTGCTTCCTAAACCACTGCTATAAGGAGAACACAAGTAAAAGCTGAAGATGAAAAAGAAGATACAGTGGACTAAACAAAAAGAACAAGAATGCAGGACAAAAAAGAGAGAAAATAACATGAGAGAACAGAGAGAAAAGGAGTATTACAGACAGAAAGCTCATAAAATAAGGAATGGTTTGGAATAGGCATCTAAGAATCAAATAGGGCCAAAGTCTAACTTTCCCTCAAATCTTGGATTCATTGATTCAAATGAAAACAAGACCTGTTCTGAGTAATTTTTCTCTGACTGAAAGGAAACTAGTGTTGGGCTAAGGAATAAAAATGCAGACAGAGCTAATGAAAGTTAAGGGAGAAGAAGAGCAGGAAACCTGCAAAAGCATGGGGAGTAGTTTTACCCAGGAAAAGAGGGCAAGGGGGGACAAGGACTTTAAATTAGCTTGTCCTGGATAGAAGTTCAGAATGGAGCAGAATGGATGGAATAACCAACAGCATAAAAACAAATCTGATATGTAGTATGTACTGGATAGGATGCTGTATTATGGGAGAGATATTTGATTTACATCTTTCTTTTAATGATTTCTAGTCTGAATGAAAAGACTACTGTTTGTTTTCTTTCTATAGATGCATTTATAATATATGTCAGAAAAGCTTTCATTGTATGCCACAGAAATCTAAATAAAAACAATGTACAGTGTATCTATCCTTTGTCTTGTTACAGAAAGGCAGCATTAAAATGTAGACTCAATGTATCTTTCTTTGTGATTGTAATTAAGATTTAATTACAATGATCTGAATTTATTTGCACAACAATAATATTTGTATCCTCTCAGAAGCTGAGTGAAGAAATGAGTGCTGACAGAACAAATTGAGGTAATATATCACACCGGTGATATGCCATCTTTCCTTGGAAACATGTTTGTTCACACTGTCTAATCCTTAGTTTTTCTATGTATATGATGACAGGCATTTGACCACATTTCAAGAAGAACAATGAGTAATAAATATTAAAGGACAGTTCCTGTTTTAAGCAAATTGCTGATTACCAATGAGTTCTGTGAACTCTGGATCCCAACAGAGAATGGAATTTCAGAATGAAAAACACAGCAAGAAAATAAATGCTGACCACCACACAGCCTGAGTGTCTGGATGCCAGGGATACTATGAAACAGATATTTTGAGATCTTCCATGGTATATTAAACAGAGATCCTCCAAAAGAACTCGATTACTTTAAATCATCCTAGCCTATCTGAACTAAAGACATAGAAGCAAAATAGATTTTCTGCCACTCTGTTTTGCAAACCTGATGCTGCTTTTTCCTTTGCTGAAAATTTGCATGTTTTCTCAGAGCCTGTTTCTTTCTCACAATAAACAATTCAAAGCCCTCCTGCCAAAAAAATGTCCAAATGCTAAACAGTTGCTATTATAGTCATTATTATAGCAGCAACTTTGAGCTGCGTGCTTTTAAATTATAATTATTTTTACAAAAGATTTTTGTGTATCTTGATTGCAGTAATTATTATTCCATAGTAGTAAATGTCTATTTAAAAAGTCACGTTAGCTTACTGCTCCAGATAAATTAGTTTCCTTAAATGAACTTCATACAGATGAGCGTTTTCTCTGTATTTATCTTACTTGCTATGCTAACAACAAACTAGGATGTATTAAACAGCTGATAAATTATTGTTTCATTATAAAAATAACTACAGACAAAGATGTCAAAAGAAAAGAAATATTTTTTATAAAAGGCGCTTTACGCAGATAATAACATATTCTAATTCAGGAATGTCCATTTCACTTTAATCTTGTTTCTCACCTATCTGCCTTTGCTTTGTAAGGAGAACATGTCAAGAAAAAGAAAGGCAGTAGGAAAGGAAAAATTAATCTAAGACCAATCTATTGTATAGGCTAGCACATGTGCTAGTGATAAGCCTGTACCTTGTTTAAAGAAAATCCGATATAAACAACAGCACAAGATGCAAGAAATGGGCTTCTTCAACAACAGGTCTGGGAATTAAGACAGAAAACAGTTCAGACAGTGGGACACCCAAAAATGGTGCTATTATCCCAAATCAGGACCCATGTGGGACCATTGTGCTGTTGCCACCGTGACAGGCAGGGATTTAAAGTGCCCGTGGCAGTGTGTACTCTCTGCTGGAGCATCCCCAGGGCACTCTCAGTAGCTCTGTCAATTCACAAGCTACTGAAGTTTAGCAGCTGATCAGAGAAAAGGTTTTTAAAAAAAAGAGATTGGGAGAGGAAACCAAGAGGGACCTGAGCGACAGGGGGTAGCAAATTTCTGGCTCCAATGCCATGCTCCTTTGTAAGTAGCCACAATGCTGTATTAACTTTTCAAATGAACCTGTCTCTCCCTCGACACCCACTTCGGTGGTTGCCACTGGCTGTGGGAAAGCCAGTGAAGCCACAGTGTACGGCCGTTTGCATCTGAAATGCTATCGGCTACCGGCGAGATCCCGCTGGACTTCTTACAATAACACAGTCCCATCCTATCCCCAGTCCTTCCTACACAACCTTGCCTATTCTTCGGTGAGAATCGCCCCTTTGTACGTACAGACATTCACATCCCTGATAAGGCAGTTGGGGGAAAAGTTCACGAGCCACATCCTCTGCTGGTGTAACTTCATTTCCCTGCCCCCTTCTCCCAGGAGTGAGTGCCGATCTGACGCCCCGTGTTGAAAGGAAACAAGGTTGTCTATTCAGCTGCAGTCAGACATACAGTGTGTGTTAAGGCCCAGACAGCCCATGATGCTGAGTGCAGATACTAAAGGTTCGTGTTTCTCTGCTGGGAATTTTCACAGAGCTGGAAAAGGAATGCCGCCTTTTTTGTGTGTAACTTCCGACTGGCTACTGACAGAGCTCAAAAGCGTAAAATCACATTTATTCTCACGGCACAAGACCTCGAAATGCAGGAATAAAAATGACCAAGAGGATTTGTTGGCTGGCTTGAGTGAGCAATGTTAAGACTGTAATGGGACATTAAATAGAAACACAGAAACAGATCACTCAAAATATCAAAGTCCTGCTGATTAGATTGGCCTGTACTACAAGTTGTTCATCCTAATCTTAGGCAAAAAACTTCGGCTTTGAAATGTTTTTTGAGAGAATAGTAGCTTTTTCTAAAATAATTTAATCCTTACCATCAACACTGTTTTTTTTGTTTTTTGATAAATGAACTTGACTAATGTGTTACAACATATCAAAAATAAAGTGAAATTCAGCGTAACCAGGAGAGGAAGTTTCCTCTAGAGGTAACCAAGACATGTTTGATTCATTTCATGGTGTGATCTTCAAAGGTGTTAACTGGTTTCCTTTAGGAGAAACAAAACCAGATCATACAGTCTAAGCAATAAAAGGTGCCTGGGGCACAAAATGAGGTTAGAAGCAGTTTGGTGTAACACTCCTAATGTGCAGATTCCGCAAATGTCGTACTCAGAACCAGCTATGGGTCTGCAGATCTTTTCCTGCATCTCTTCACACTTGCTAACAGAACACAACCTATGTCTCTTTTGATGATTGTAGTGCACATGTGGCCAAAGTTGGCTGCCTCACATTTTGCTGGCCAAAATGGAGGTATTCATCGAAATTCCCTTTGATAGTTGAAAAGAAACAAACACTAAACCTCAATTTCTGCTACTCATCTTAGCATGCTCAAAAGAGCAAGACCCAACCAAGTATCTCAGAAAGAAAACCCTGCCATCATCCTGTGGAAATATTCAAGAGCCTAAGGATTAGCTCTGCCAAATATTTGTTAGCTTGTATGGATTAAATTCGACCTCTTAGAGATTCAGCTTCTTCACTGATAAAACAGTGTGTAATGGTAATAAACATTTCTAAACTAGATTGGAGCTTGAAAGGGAGTCATGTATTTTCTTATTTTGTCCAACTTAATTGAAGTCTGGGACATACTGGCATGCCATTTACCATGAATAAACATATTCTTTCACAATAATTTTACTCCAGTTTTACCATTATGTTATCAACAGTATTTCACTGAGCTTCTAACTAAAACTCCCACACTTCAGATATGCAGCCAGGACTAATTTATAGTGCTGACTTATTAATGTGAAACCTGTGTTACCTCGAATGTTAAAATTTATTTCATCAGGGATCCATGCAGTCTTATGCCACATTTATTGCTATCTGGGAAATTGAAGGATTGTACAATTGGGTGCTTTATTTCCACTTTTTGCATTTGCTACAACTAGCTTCCCTGGGTTTTTGTTCAATAGCTCTTGTCAGCTGAAAATAACAATACTTTGTGTTGGAACAGCAGCTTCCCCTCTAATACCTTTACTTATTTTACAAAGGCACTCAGAAACCGTGCAAAGTGCATTTACTGACTGACTGTCAGCCACAACCAAACAGGGCTTGGGTTTGCCATGACACAGGATTTCAGGTGGCTGAATCTGCACTGCTTGGGAGGACAAGGTTCAAGTCATAGCCAGTCCTTGCCCTGTACTTGCATATCACAGCTTTGCAAGCCACTTGGGGCATTATCAAAGAAGGGCTGAGACTGAAACTCAAAGCACAGATTAGAGTGCTGAGCTAGTATGTCAACACAGAGAGGCTCATCCAGGCCTTAGAGCATTCCTTATCAATTTTTATGAAAAAAAAAATTGCCACCCTGAAGCATGTAGAGAGATTATTTCATCTATGGAAAACTGGTGATGGCTGTCACCCAGGGTTACTCCACAAAATATAAAAATGTTTTTGTATATTCTTTGCCTTGGCTGATCCCATCTAAAGTCTACAAAGTGTCTAACTTCCAAATAGCTCATCCTAGAAACTAACACCACTGAAAATGCTACAGATAGAAGAAAATAACTAATAACATTTAAAATTTGTTCTAGTATTTAATACTGCATGCTAAAACTGTTAAATCTATTGTATATATAAGGGGAAATTCCAGTGCATTTTAATTACATGTTGCAGGTTGACACCATGCTATGAATTTATTTGACTCTTTTTCTTAGATATCCAGGGATATCTAAAATACATGAGGTGTTATAACAAAAGCAATAGTATCTTGAAAGTTAAAATCAATAAAATAAATGAATGTCAAAGGATGGAGAGGAAAAAAGAAAATTTTGAATATATTGCCATTAAAGCTCTCAATATTCTGTTTTTCTAAGAATTCTGTAATAATATCTGTTGTTTACTGAGAGATAATAAAAGTATCACTGCTGAAGTTAACCTGAGCTGTCCAGCTGATTATGGTTTATTTTCACTTTGTCTCACTGAATAATTAATTCTCTCACAGGATTATCATGATTTCTCATAGACTCCAGTACTAATGAAAGCATAAAATGATGACATACTTTTGGATCACCTCACTTGGGGCCTGACCCTGTGTCATTAAGTCAAGTGGATCATTACTATTCATATGAGCAGAGGGCAGAACTATCTGGGAGGTTTTGCAGAAAGCAAGCCATACTCCAAAAAGAAAGATCAAACGAGGAGATTGCTAGAGGGTAAAGGTTAGTTAAAAGGTCAGTCAGAAAAAATAGTGAAAGCATTTAAAAACTGCACCACAAAAAATAAAAATGAGATAGACATTTAAGATGCCAGGTGCAAGAAAATCCGGCATGTGTTTCTGTCTTTGCAACACAAGCTGTCAATGTTTTTTCTTCATTTTTAAAGTCAATTCATAAGTTAATTTAGATGTTTTCTTTCTGAAGTTAGATAACAAAGATCAAGATTCCATGGTACACAAATCAATCTCAAACTTACATTAATCATAGGCAAATTTGAAAAGATTGCTAGATTATTTTTCTCTACA
>VZRX01019400.1:10758-26521 GCA_013398075.1 Notiomystis cincta | reverse complement strand
ATCCATCAAAGACCCCCCAAAGTACCCCCCAGAGTCATTCCTGAGCACTGAATGTGATGTAACAGACCCAGAGTCTGCTGCAAGGGACGGTGTCCAGCTGCCCCTGCAGGAACAGGGATCTGGGAATCCCTCCTGGCCTGAGGGTTTGTTCTTCCCTTGGATTCTGTGCTTCTCAGGGAGCCCTCACCACCAGGACACCAGCTGGAGAGCATCTTCAGGACACCAGTGGGATCCACAGGGTGGTGATATTCTCTTTAATCTCTGTCTGTTGCTCTCTTTCTGCCCACCCCATCTCTCTTCTATTTCTTTCTCTTGCTCTCTCTCTCTCTCACGCTTCCTACCAGATAAATCCATTCTATTGACTCTGGCACATGGTCTCATTTGCACCCTAACTGGGCAGAGGCACTGCCAATCAAAAACTGGGCTGTAACAGGTGTGTTCCAGATGAGGGATGGAGCTGTCCCCATTCACCTGAAAATCCCAACATCACGCAAAGGCAGCAGCAACCTTGCCTAAATTTCACAGATGATACCAAGTATCAATGAAGATGATGGTGATATGAAATAGTTTCCATCCTTGACAGGTACTTTCTCTGTACTTTCTCTAAGTCTGGGGGGGAAGGACAGTGGTTCTGTATCATTCCAATTTCCAGGTAAGGCTGGAATTCAATCTCCTGATGACTCTGCCTCAGTAGCCCAGGGTAAAGACTCATGCCTGAGTTGTTTTGGGTTTCTAAATACTGTCTCCTCTGGGAAGCCTTTTGTTATTTAATTGGTAAAGCTGCATCACAGCTGTGCTGAAGGTCCCCAACAAGGATAGAGCCCCAGATTTGCCAGGAGATAAAAAATATTGTTTCCAAATAAAGTATGACGTGGATGGGTGTTTGAGAGTTACAAATCACAACCTTCAGGCTCCATCCTATCTCTGGGAATTAATCACCTCCACTTCCCTGCCAGGTTATGTGTAACAAGGCTGTTACCTCAGCTACACTGTCACTGTGCACACCCAGCTTTTAGAGTTCTCTGACCTTTTCTCCTTGGTTTTCTCCAAGATTGTGCCTTCCTTTGAACCAGCTGTACATATTTCTTCAATAATGCCATGGCTTTGATTTTTATTTCCCCAGGGAAACCTGCAGCTTTCCTCTGGAAAGGCAGAGGTTAATAAAGCTGTGTTTGATTTGGAAATGAGAAGGCAGGAAGGCGAGCCAGGAGCCTGAGAGTTGGGGGAAGCAGCAAATTTGATCCTGAAGATGGTGAGGATGTCACCTGTGAGGCATCTGAGATGCTGCACACTGAGCGTGTTTAATGACATGCAGGGAGAGGAGATGGATTGGGTTGGGGTTTTTTCCCTAAACTATGATACTTTAATGAAAAACAACTTCTGTCCTTCTGTAAGAGCTATTCCTATTCTTGAACTGTGAAGGAGGAGGAGGAGGAGGGCTCAGGAAAATGCCATATGAAATTGTTAAGCTAAATTCAGAGCTGGTACATTCTGGCCAACAAGGAAGATGTAACCATATATCACAGCATTCTGCTAATGAGGATTCATTTTTAGCCCAGCTTGTCTATAATGAAACCCCCTAACATTTAATTTCCATAAAGCCAGAATTAAGGCTGCCTTTAACCTCAGTGTTCTCTACATATTTGATTTTGGCTGTGGTGTAAATCTCTGTGCTCAAATTGCAATGTAGGAGCCTCCTCCCACCATAATAAGTGGATAATGCTGATTCATAAGTCTCACTGTAATTCCAGACCAAAAATGTGCAGCTCCCATTGTTGGGAATACTGTCACTAAAAAGGTATCAGTGCTTTAGCTAAATATTTGCAAAAAGAGAGAATTTGTTACGCACTGAGACTTCTGTGTTTGCAGGAAAGCAGTGCTAAAAAGAATATCGGTGGATACACTTGTTTTGCATACACAAAAATTGGAAAAATTCTATTTTCCCTTGAATTTATTTTCAACTCTATTAGTGTGTTACGTTGCCATGGCTATTTGGGCACGTATTTTGTGTTTTCCTGCACCAAAATATCATTGGAAATTTGGACTTTAAGCATTACAGTGGTCATTTTGCAATTAGAGCTGAAGAAATCCACCACCAAACGAGATATGAAGGACAAATCTCAGTCCCTGTGGCACTTGAGCATGCTCTAAATCACCACATTCACTCACCTGCAGAGCTGCTTTGCATCAGTGTAAAAACAGGGCCCAAATTATCACAAACAACAGTGGCACAGGCTGATGTGCACATTGCTGTGAGGGAGTGGAAGGTGAAAAACATCAACTTATTTGCTGTGTCTTCATTTCATCCCCTGCCAAATGGAGACACTTCCAAAGGAGACTGGTGGGGGTTTCTTCCTGAATGTCTGGAAGAGCTCAGAGGAGGTAGAAAATGCAAAGAAATCATAAAGTATCCTTACAGCAATGCTGCCTGGAAAAATTAGGAATCTTAATGTTAATTAGAGCAGTGTGAATAATTCATAATGGATCACTCATTAAAAGAATGCTGCTCCTTCTTTCTGTTTGCAAATTGTCCATAAGCAGATGGTGATTCCTCTGGATTGTGTTTATTATTCAAACCTATTTGCTAAATTATTTTGGGGGGAGTGTTTGCTCTGTGCCTCGTTGAGGAGGAGTTAGCTGAGCATATTGGATGGTCAGAATTCAGTGTGATCCCCTCAGTTCCCACTGAGGGATGTATTGATCACCTGGAGGGTTTCTGGTCCTGACTGGATGTGTAAACATTTGGAAAAAGGACCCCAGCACGAGCACTGTATGGCAGCTCCTCGTGCTCCCCCATCTGTGTGTCACATCCACCCACTGTCTCTCTGTTCAGGACATGCCTTTGCATAGAATTATTCAGAAATGTTTAAATCAGAATAATTATTCCTGAATAGCTCTCTCTGCGAGCACTTATCCTATAATAAGAGTGCTGTGTACCAGTTTAGTTTAATCTGCTTGAAAGTGAGCTAAACTAAACAGGAATAAGGCATGCCAACTGCAAAAGAAGAGATGCCACAGAATTGAAATTCACTGCCTATCTCTTGCTTTTTAACACAAAATCCTTTTTCTGGGTCAAAGAGGCCCCTGAGCAGCGAAGCCGTGGAGGCTGAAGGGCTGAGGCAGAAGGGGAGCACTCTGTAAATACCCTGCTCAATGCACCCACTGTTAGGGAGGAGATGCTCAGAGAGACCTTGAGTATGACCCCAAACACTTGGTCTTTGGTTATCCAAATTATTTCCCGTGTGCACACAAACCCTTTGGCTCCCCTGCCTCGGGGGTGTGCAGCACAGCAGCCCCCAGGGCACAGAAGGGGTTAATGAGCCAGGGAGGATTAGGCTCAACCACCACCACCTCCAAACCCCCACCTCCACCCTCCAAATAAAATTATTCCTCTGTGGAAGGAAAAGAAAGAAATAGAAAGACTATCAAAGCCTCGGTGGGTAAATACTCCTCCTGCACTACAAACCGTTGCTTACAGCCAGTATTTTTTGGGTAACGATCTGCTTTTAGATTTTCTCTGAGATGTATATTCCATCTCTTTGGCACTGTCTCAGCCTTATCTCTGCTCATTTTTTTTGCTTTCTTAAATCTCTTTCTTTCCCTTTAAAGCGCTCTTTCCCCAAGCAGTTACAGATGTATTATTGCTGGTTTTGCTCTTTACGTGCAGCTGAGCAGCTCGGGAGGCAGAGGGAGGGTGCTCCTGGCAAACTCCACATCCTGGATGCAGCTGAAGGAGCTGCTGCAGCTCAGCTGACCCTCCACCTCCATCACCACCAAGTGCAGTGGTGCTGCATCCGCCCCAGGGGGAGGTGAAACTCGCAGCAGGGGACACCACTTTTATAAAGGATACTAAAATAAATAAAAATAATGGTAGTAATAAATGAGGAAATTTATCCCAAAAAAAGTCTTTAAAGTCAAAAGCAGGGGTTTCATTTCCACAGAGCCAGCAGGAAGGCTCCCTGTGCAGTCACAGGTGAGATTTTCACCTGTACTCCAAGCAGTCACATCTCAGAGCAGGCATCTCCCTTTCACAGGGATGCTGGTGGGCACTTCTTGCCAAACTCCAGCTGCTTAAGTTTGGTACCTCCCTTCACCTGGTGATCTCAGGTTCATTCACCTGGTTCATTCTCAGCTGGGTCCTTCAGCTAGAAGAGATTGTCTGTCCTCTGCTGAAACACCAAACGTGGGTTGTGTTCCCTGCTGAGGCCGACAGGAAAGTGGATTGTGGCAGTCTGCACTGGGGTGAGAATCACCAGGATAACGGGGGTGGCAGGAGTTAAAATAAAAGATGTTCTTAGAGATAAATTATGTTTGAACTAACAAACCTGAGAGTAAGAAACTGCCAAGATACTTGGGGGCCCTGGCAAATGGAGAGTTTGCATTTCAGTGTGTGGCAGGGCAGAGGTGCTGGGTGACAAACAGGCCACCGCTGCTGTGACTGCCAGCAGTGCCTGCCCAGCACCACCTTCCCTGCTCCACACCCTCCTCCTCCAGCCTTCAGTCATTCCTCAGGCAGGTTTGGCAGAACTTCCCCCAGCCCTTGGCTGCACTGGTGCCTCTGGATTAATCCCTTTTGCATTAACAAGAGTTTAATTCTAAGTCCTTGGTGTGCCCCAGTGCCCTGATCCTTCTCCTCGGTTTCCCTGGAGAGCCAGTGCCAGGCTGAGCTCCTGTGTTGCAGCAGGGCCCAGGAGCAGGTTCTGTGAAGGGTGGGGGCAGCAGCATCCCTGCCTCAGACATCCCTAAATTCCCCATTCCCTCTGTTCCTCCAAGGTGCTGCTCCCATCCCTCTGGGGGCCACCCCAGTGAAACACCAGGGAGGGCTCTGATCCCACCACCCAGGCACAGGAAATATCCCACTCAGAGGAAAAGCCTCCTGAGAGAGACTTCCAGGAGCAGTGCCACAGCTCTCCCTCATTCCCATCAGGAAATTCCCAGGGATTTTAAAGGATGGAGTTGTGCAGTCACCTGCCAGCCCTCCCCAGCCGAGGCCAGAAAGCACAGCAGCCAATGGCACCTCTGTTCCCGTGCTTCCCAGGAAGGGTATGTTAATATACCCCCTCTTTATTATCCTATCTGAAAAGATATTTCGTTTTACCAGTTTTTACTACACAATCTCAATAACTCCAACTTGTTTAAAGGCTCACTGCTCCAGGAAAATGCATTACATCTTGGCTTTTAAATCCGCCAGCTCCCATTTATTGGTATTAATAATAGATTGGGAAAGCTGTTCTTTTTATTTTATTTTGGCCCTCTGAATAATTTTTTTTCCTAGTAGCTCTAAAATCAAATATTTTATAAAGAAATTGTCTTCAAGCAGCATTTCTGTATCTTAAAGGTGGTCCCACTCTGTGTGCTGTTAAGGAGCCATTTGCAGTGCTTAGGAAAGGGGAAAAGTGATGGCAAAAATATAGCAAAACTCTTTAATAATCATTTATGAGCCCAAAGTGTCCAGGGAAAAAAAAGTTTTTAATAATAAATACCTAAATTAGTTTTCATTTAAAGTTTAGACATCTTTAATTTATAAATGCTATTTAGGCAGGGAAATGTTGATGAGGGCTGGAGTAATTACTCGCATAAGTGGAAATAGAAAACTTTGGTGCTTCTACACACTTCGTTCTCCTGCTAACTCCACAGAGCTTTTCTTAAGCTGAGCTCACCCAGGGAATTGCTGCCTGCATGTTTATGTATTTACTGTAAAGCTATTNTATGTTTATATTTTTACTTTTAAGCTTTTTTTTTATCTTTTTTTTTTTTTTTTGCCAAGCCAGCAGTGGCTTTTTAATCTTTCACTCGTTTCAGCATTACTGTAGTGAAGGAGGATATTAATGGCCAGGCCCTTCTCTCAGGAATGCTGGTGTAAAACCAGAGGAAATGGGCTGAAGTCAGTGGAATTTCTCCATGTTTTAAACATCCAAACAAAGCCCCTGGTGCTCGTGGGAACCTGGGATCACCTCGAGTTTACCTTCACCTCTCTCCTACTGTGCTAATAAAAATGGGAGAGAGGAAGTTTGGCCAATAATAATTCTTTTTCCTCTGCTGCACGCTGTATAAATGCAATCCCTGCATTATTATATTGAAGCTGGGAACCTCTAAGCAATTACTTCCCAGCACATTAGCGTCCATGTGCTAAATGCTAAAGGGTTTATTCAGTGCACTGCAGGATCAGGTTATTGCTGAGTCTGTCCATCATGCCCAGAAATTATTGCTATAAGTGCTTTAAGAGCATGGCCAATACAATGGAGATATAACCCAGCTGAAGGACTGCAGTGCTCCTCTTTAGAGAAGGGAGGGGGGAAATGAAGGCTGCAAAAGTGTTCAGATGCACAAAATCTCATCATCAAAAGCTCATCGCTGGAGGAACTAAAAAAAAAAATTTAGAAAAAGAGACACAAACAACTTTATACTGAAATTGAGTGGAAATTGGAATAGTGAAGGAAATATGCTTTCTTTTTCAATTCCAGATGCTCATGCAGCCTTTTGCCTGGGATTAAGAGGTCACTTATTGCAGCCTTAAAGGATAAGGACTGGGCTAGATAGGAGAATCAGCAGCTGTTTATTCTGTAAATGTTTGAATATGAATCAGGTCTTCCTTTTCAGAGATTTGCTTATTACTTTTATTTACCAGGATAATATCAGAAGTCTAATTAATTCTCCCTACCTCTTTCAATCTTCAGCGTCTCAGTGCTTCAACAAAGCTGGAACCCTTTAGAGCTTTCTATCTATTGACTGAAATATCCTTGTTTATAAGGGTGGGTATGTCTTCATCTTTTCAGCTGAGATTGCCTTAAAGTGTACTAGTGCAGAGCACAGAGATAATGCTGGGGGAATAACAACTTTTTTTTTTTATTTGGTTATCAACTAGTGGTTTATTTCTGTAATCTTCTTTATCAGAGTCCTTGCTGCACAGTGGTTAATATTCAGGGAAGGTAATTATCTCTTTCAAAATTTAGAAATATCAGCCTCACTGAGATGTCCTGAGGTCTGGGGCTATGAAGTGACTTCTCCAAAATCACCTAGGGGAGGATTTTAAGGCTGAGATTCAACAGCCCTAAATGTGATGCTCAAAACTCAGTGTCAAGTCCTGAAGCACTGCAGACTCTGGGGACAGCTGCCACCCTCTGGAGGTGTTTCTGGAGGCAGCTCTTACACTAAATGCAGCCCTGAAAGTGCTAAAGTTGAGTGTAACAAGTCCCAGCCCACCTCTGTGGGTTCTGCTGCACCTGATTTGAGCTAAAACTGGGTCCTGTTTCAGCCACCAGAGTCAGGGTGGCATTTCCCAGGGCAGAGGGGACACCCAGCAGGGCCACAGCCACGGGAGGCTCCTGGGCCAGCCTGGGCTGGTGCTGGGGCTGCCCTGCACCTCCCCAGCAGCAGCAGCAGGAGCAGGAGCAGGAGCAGGAGCAGGGTGTGGGCTGTGTTCCCCTGGCTCAGGAGCTGGGTGCCACTGTCCCCCTGAGCTGGGCTGGCAGGTGCCCCACTCTGCTCTGGCTCAAAGCTCCTCATCCAGGTGCCCCTCTCAGCACTCTCACACCCCCAGAAGCTGCCACAGGAGCAGCCCTTGCCTCGATGGGGGCTCCATGTGCTGCTCTGCTGTGCTGTAACAGCAATATCCTTGGGAAAGCTCCTCCTCTCCTCCAGCCCAAGGACAGAGGAGCTCTCCCTCTGTGCCAATTCAACAAGGATTTTGTTTATTCTTGATTATTTCCGTGGGTGTATCACTGGAGTTTGCTGTTTGCTCACAGCACTCTCTCTGCTGCTGAAGCCTTTTTTTTTTACATTTGACCTCAATGTTTCCGGGCTTTAAAAGTTTTCAATTAAATCCCATTGATTCCTTTTAGATTTTAAGAAAAATTTCCTTCTCCTCCCTGTGACTCCGGTGCTCCCAAAATAGTTGTTCAGTAAAAATAGCTCTTAATAACCCTGTGGCCCAAAGAGGTGCTCGAGGGGCCCAGCCATTTCCTAAACACAGCACGAGGTGTTCTCTCTTGATTATGCATTCGTTATTGATAATTATTAATTATATGCTGGTTATTACACCACTCTCTTGTTCTATTGGCATGCTGTGCATTTCAGAGAGGCAAAAGCCATTCCAAGAGGAATGGGTGATATCTGCTCAGCACAATAATTAATAACTTTATGATAATGATGTGTACCTACTTAGCATTGAGCTCTGGAACACACGAGGCCGACCTAAGCTCGTTCTCACCTTGCTCTGTACATGAAGGGGTCACTTTGCCACTGAGGCTGGGACACTTCTGGAGCCAAAAGAGGGAGGTGCTAATTACTCCCCATTAATTAGAGGACATTGCCCAGCCTTGGGCCTTTGGGATTTTGCAGTGTGATGGTACACTTGGATTTTTGAGGGACTCCAAAGATCTCCCTGGGCATGCACAGCCACCTGGGCTTCCCTGGGCAGGCTTGGCAGGAAATGCAAAGTAGGAAAATCAAGTCCCTTGCCTGCTGTCTGAAGTTGGATCATCACACAAAACTCACTTTTGAAAAGCTCTTCCACATCTCTTTGAGCACTCCAGTGGTGGAAAGAGCACAGAGGCACAGCCTTGGCCATGGGGGTTTTCTCTCCCTCCATCCACCCAGAGCACCAGGGCTGAGGGAAAAATCCAAACCTCCTCCAGTGACAGAGCCTGAGATGGACAAAGACCCTTGGGATGTCCCCAGCATCCAAACTCTCCTCCCAAGGCTCCCTTGGATCTGTGTTATGTTTGGATTTCCAGCCTCGGTGTTATTTAATGTGCAGTAAGTAGCCTCTTGCTGGCAAATATGAGATGCTGATAAGCTTCTGAAATCTATATTCCAGCCTTGAGATAACAAGACAACAAATTTTTTACATCCTAGGGAAAGAAAAAAAAAGTGACAGGCTGTTAGGGGAAGAGATCAAGATATGTGCAAACACACATCCCTGTCCCTCCATTCCTGACTCAGTCATTCCCTGGATGACACAATCGGGCTGAGGGGAGTGTCCTATTTCCCAGAGAGGGGACAGAAGGGAGGGGGCATGGAAGCACCAGGGCTGGAATTGATTTTCCTCTGCTGGAGCAATTACACTCCCAAAGTGGCAAAAAAAATAAATAAAAATAAATGAGTCATAAACACCCCATCTGAATCTTTAAATGAATATTGGATTTTAATTATAGAGGTTTAATTTTTAGAACGGAAAAGCTACTTTTACACTATTGCTGCGTGCAACTTTTAATTAACTTTCAAGAACTTTCTCTTAAAAAAAAAAATCTAATTAATAATACTTAGGGAACTATTAGCATAAAATAAGTCATGGAGGGGGTAGAGAAATATAAAGCATATATTGTACAAAATCACTTGGAAGAAAGACTTATTAATTCTAAAAACCAAGGCAAAGTTTCCAACTTTCCAATTCTGGCCTATAAAGAGCCTTTTTTGCTGAATGAAAGCATGAGAAAGACATGGAAATCATAGGATTTAGAACAGAAAATGCTGTTCTGTTAATCAGCTGCTGCAGGGACCAGGAAACCTGGGAGAGGGGGTCTCTCCCTCAGCAGAGGTTTCTTAATTTGGGGGAAATATGACACTGGTGGGTGGGATGGCTGCAGGGAAATAGGGAAATAGGGAGTGAAGGGGTAAGGAATGGCGTTGGGAACCCTCTTGATTGCTCCCCTAAGAGCCTAAACCCAGCTGTGGGGAGAGGGAGAGGGAAAGGGAGAGGGAGAGGACAGGAGAGGCCTGCTGGGCAGAAAAGAGCACGACAGGACTCTTCGAGCTGGCTGTGCCCACTGTGACCTGGGAGGGACAAACGAGGTGTAAAAGAAACCTTCCCGGAGCACATCCCACAGCCCTGCTGAAGGAAAGGGTCTGTACATGCAAATATACCAGAGCAAGAGGGGAGGGGAGGATTATTACTGCAGGAGCCAGGAGGGAAATCCAGCCAGGACAAGGACACAGGGAGGGCAGCCCGTGGTAGAACTTGTTGCTTCAGTAATGGAACAACAGCGAATGAGAGTCACTTCACAATAATATTTTGCCCAGGTCTTGTTCCAGCTGAGTTTTAAATTAACCAGTGGATACAGCTGTCAGCATTTCCTTTATGAGATTGCTCCAACACAAAAAATCCTCCCTGGTCGAAGCAGCGTGTTTGGAAATCTCTGTTTGAGTGTAAAAAGGAGGCTGAGCCTGATCTTCTCGTGCTCTGCCAACATGGCTTTGACTCAGCTTAATGTACTCTGAATTAAACTGAGACTGAACATCCTGAACACAGTGTCCTCTTATGGCCAGCTCAGCCAGAGAGAGCCCCCACCTCAACATCCCTTCAGGGAGGGACAGAAGGATGCAAACCTGAATATTTGAGTCATTCCTTTGCCTGGGGGGGAGGAATTGAGGTTTGCAGCCCCTTCTCCTAATGAGCTCTCTGGCCAGTCCAGCTGAAAGGAAAATCAATGAGCAGGAACAAAGTACCGGGAACACAAACAGAAAACTTTGGGCTGGGGACCTGCCTGAAGACCCCAAGGGCACAAACATCCTGCTCTTTGCACTCTGCTTTTGCAGCAAACCCACAGGCTGTGCCCGGGCTGCTCACTCTGAGAGCAGAGAACGGGATAAATCTGCCCCTCCAAATTCAGCGCTCTGCTGGACGGGGCTGCAGGATTAGGGTCTGGTAGAGCCGGACAGGGGCAGGAATTCCCGGTGTGCCTGGAATTCCGTGCTCGAGTCAGAGCAGCAGCGTCCTGCCGGACCTGCGGCTCACCCACAGCCCCAACAGCCTCTCAAAAATAACTTTACACCGCTCGGCCCGGGTTTTGTTGGCTGCTTTTTGGGTTTTTTTCACTGCCCTCCTCCCACAGGGGATGATTTGGAGCTCGCTCAGGTGACTCTGCAGCGTTAGGAGGGGTGAGTGTGATGTGTGAATGCCCTGCACCAAAATCGGGAGGAAAATCAGGAAGGCAAAGAGAGGAAAGCATCGACTTGAGCAAGTTCAGACTTAAATCCTACAAAAATTGTGATCCAGAGCCCCTGAGTGCACAGGACACATGCTGGACCTCAGTTACCTCACTCCTCTGGCAGGCTGGGAACTCAAAGGTCTGTTTTTCTCTGGAGCTATGAAAACATGGCATAAAATCTGCTACTTTTTCATTCCTAGTAATTTGACTTTTACAAGAAAAAAATAATCACCCCAAGCTCTTAAAAAAACAACTGCCACAATAACACGAAAAAGAAAAAAAAAAACCAAAACACCAACACCCAAACGAGCTGCGATTCTCACATCCCTGCTAGGATGTTCCAAATATAACCACGGAACACGGTTCTTAAGCCCGTATTTATTACTACACAAATCTGGTTTAAAAACAGCTCTACAGGGGTTTGTGTTCAGCTGTAGCACAAGATCAGAGAGAAAAGGACAGTTGTGCCAGCAGAAGTGTAGGGCTGCACTGACCTCCAGTGGAATTCGAAGAAATACTCCGGTGGCAGAGGCTTTTTCACAGCCCTCTGAAGCCAAAACTTGCCTTGTTTCGAGGCACCAAATTCATATAAGGATCAGGGAATTTATTACAGATTACTGTATACTTAGGATTAATACGTTAAAATACTGTAAGGGGATTTGTTTGAAATAATGTTTCCAGTCTAAGTCTAGCCTCATCAAATTTAAACTTAAATATGCAGGTACTAAATGGAGCTTTCCAAAAATCAATCAGCCTGAGGGGTTTTTTAATTGATTGAGGAAGAATTTAACTCCCCTTTTCCATCGCAGGAAATTGTTAAAGACGGTTCATTTCAGTTTTCCCATCCAAAAAACCTTTTCCTTTTGATTTGGTCACCTAATCAGGGAACTCTAAGGACTCCGTGACATCTCCTCCCAGCACTCAGGAGGAGTTTCCCAAGGTCACACAGAGGTGAGTGGCACTTCTCAATCCGTGTGGGGATGATTGATCACCCCATCACATATCAGAGACAGGCAGTGTCCTTTCATGTCCTGATCAAAGGAGAGCATCCTGTGCCCGAGATATTCTCCAGAGTGCCTTCATTTAACAATCCCAAGGTCAGCTGAAGGAAAACGTGGCATCTTTCCCTCTGGCAATCCGCAGCTTGGTGGCTCCACGTGGGCTGCTTCAGGAGCTGTGGAAGGAAAGGCTGACACCCAGCTCACAGAAAAACAACTGCTCGGTGCTAAAGGACAACCTTTGCTGAAAACACTCCCTCCCTTTTTCCCCTGAAACAGCTAGAGGGCCCTTCCAACTTGTTCGCGAATTTTCTCTGAAGAGCAATTAGAGAACTATTGTTCAAAGTGTGCTCAACAAGGAGGCAGGGAAGGCCTCAAAGGGAAGAGGCAGAGCCTCTTGGCTTGATAAAGCCACTCCAGAAACAAGCAGGGGGGAGTCAGGCAGGCAAGGGGAACTGAAAAGAGCAGGAAAACAAGAGGAATTCAGAACTGAGAAATTGCTCTGGGGTTGGAGCTTTTTTTGGTTTTGGGTATTTTTTTTTAGGGGGGAAGCTGGAGGGGTGGGGGGATTATGATTAAAATATTTCCAACCAAAACAGTCAAACAAAGTGAAACAAACTTTTTTGGCTTTGCATTATTTAATCTGACTTAACCATTTCCCAAGCACTTCATTCTAACCACCCTTCAGACACAGGGCAAACTTTGAATTCAGATTGCAGTTGGACAAATAGAAGGGTTTGATTTCCTAAGGAGCCTCCCACGGTACTTGCTGTGCACCCACCTTCACCCCCTGTGTGTGATGAGAAGCTGCAAGTGCAGGAGGGTGAAGGTGAGGTGTCACTCAGCACCCCAGCAAGGCTCTGTTTTCACTCAGAATCCCATCACACAGCACTGGTGGCCCCTGAACAGAAGCATTTTTTAAAAATTCCACTCGCTCTGCACGTCCTGCTTGGTCTGAAACTCATCTGCAGCCACCACACTGAGCTCCACCTGCTGCCTGTGGCATCCTCCTGGTGACCCCTGGCATGCTCACAGCCAGATCACACCAGGAAAACCCAATATTCCCTTGCTGGAGTGGCAGGAGAAGAGGTGTTATTTTCTGATATTTTACAGCAAAAGGAGCAGATGCAAACCTGCGTTAGGAAAACTGGTGCCACAGAAAGTTCCAGCCCAAGATCTGGCAAAATTATAATTAGCTGCCAGCAGTGTTTTTCTAATGAGAGGTGTCAGGTGATTTCAATAAGTACAAATGCCATTCCTCTGTGTAATTGACTGTGAATATGAATTAAGATATATGCCAAACTATTTAAATGCCTAGTGACTTTGGTTTTATCAAATACTCTGATCCACCTCTAACAGAGTCTTCAAGGGATTTTTTTATCCCCCTCACAAGAAATAAAATTCAGTTGGGATTTCTTGATCTTTGTGCTATCACAGAGCAAGAGAGTAGCACACAGCAGGTGGAGGGACACTGTGCATGTAACACCCTGTGTGCTCACTGGAATTTTTTGTTCAGCAGGCAGGATTTGTTGTTGCTGTAGAATGAGTCCAGCTGTGACTTTTCACAGAAATCCTTCCCACATGGCCAGAGCAGCCTGGAACACCTTCTCTCCTTCTGGGTATAAACCCAGCTGCACTGGAAAGGCTCCATGAAGTCCCATGGAATCCTGTAAAAGGGAAATGCTCCTCAGTGTCTGTGAAGCTGCCAGGTTTTAATACCTGTGATGTGTTACTTCCTTGGGAATGCATGAAAAATATCAGATAGTGAACCAAAGAAGGTGAAGATAAAGAACTAATTTACCTTCTAATGATGATTGCCCATGAAGCTCTGGGGATCCAGGTGCTGCCTCTCCCACCTGGGGCACCAGAGATATTACTCAATTAAAGGCATCACCTCAACTCCCCCTGGCTTCTCAGAAGGGAAAACATTCCTGTTTTTAATCCATTGCAGCTTCTCCCTGCACTCTTATTGCAATGCAGCTAGTGCAGTGGGTTTATACAATCTATCATATCTTAATTAAAAGGTCAGCAGCTTTCCCTTGGACTTTGCTCACTTTGGTTTAGTAGCACCAAACTGAAGCGATTGGACATTATTGAGAAAACATGTCCTGATGGCACTGAACCAAGACTCCTGACAAATAAGTTGGCAGAGAACTTCACAAGTGCGACCATTCATCATGCTCTGCAATAGTTATTTGTTTCAAAATGTCAGAATTTTCCACAGATCAGAAGTTCCTTTCCCTTTCTGCCTCTATTGCAAAGTCCCTCAGCCGAGACCCCCCTGCACTGAGGCTGCAGGAATGCACAGATCAGCAAGACACATCAAGTGCTACTGAAAGCACAAACAAAGTAATGGAAATTGTCCTTAGAAAGCAGAAAATTATGGATGTAATGTTATCAAATTGTTTGCTGAATGCTGAACAGCGAGGTGAGCCCTCCAGCCCAAGTAGAAAACATCTCGCTTATACAAAGCCTGGATTCATTATTCCCACTTGGATGCTATACTGCTCACAAGTACAGTGCTGTGATTCCTCCTACATGGCACTTCTCCTTAGTCTGCTACGGAAAACTATTCTGGGGGGTAGAGATTTGACCCATCAATTAGAAGTTGTGAAAATATGGGAGGAGAGTAAATCAGAAAAATATTTTCTCCCTTGAAACAGTCACGCGATTGTTTGGGTTTTTAAATTTAAATATTCCTTCATCTGATTTCCTACTTTAAAACCCCAATTGTTCATTTCCAAGGCCCCACTTATCAATGCCATGTAGAGGAGTAAAAATGCTCTCCACCAGTTCATGTTCCTCAGATCCAAGGGTGGGCTCTCCCAGAGGAGGCTGTTGTTGAGTTTCTGTGTCCATGTGGAGCTGAGGGGATGCTGTTCCTACCCTCAGTGGTGTGGTCAGGCTGGGCTGCCAGGACAGTCCCTTGCCACCCTGTAGAGCACTTCTGGGAGCTGGCAGAAGTGTCCACAGCTGCAGTGACCTTCAGGCAAATAGCAAAGACTATTTCTAGGCAACAAATTTCACTTACAGTCACATCAGGAGTCAAATTCTAAGGATTGGAGAGCTAAAACAATATCCTGCCACGTGTTTGCCATCAAGAGCACAGCTCTGAATTTTGTGGCTGTTTATAACAAGCTGCAGACCCAGGCAGGAACTTGAGGTAACGAATGAATTTGAGCAAATCTCAGCAACAGCTCCTGGACAACTCGTGGACAGGGAGGAAACTAAATTAATCAGATAAATTATTTGCTCAACTCAGATAGAAAATGTCATACACTACAAAACTAAGCTTTGGCAGCAGGATTGCTGTTCCCGGATCTATTTAAGATTTCTGCCTTTTGCATTTGTAAACAGGGCTGGGAAGTGGGTGTATTTTGAGGGGGTGATGTGCCATGCTGGACACGTGGGCACAGCCCCCAGCTACCTGCACTCTGCCTGGAAAGCAAAATGCTGCTGCTGCACTGAGGAAAAACACTTCCCAGCAGCTCAGAGCTAAGCCTGAACACAGTATTTCTGTCTGAGCTGATTTTTCTCCAAAAGGCTTTGACTGCTGATTTTCTAAGGGGTGTTTCAATGAGATTTATCTGCTCTATGGAAATGTTAGCTTTTGTATTTGGAAATTCTGCACGAAATTAATTTTTCTCGCTGGAAGTTGGAGTATTTTTGTGCTGGAAGATTGTTGCAGTGCCAAGGGGAGGGATAGCCCAGCTGGCTTCTGTTCCCTCTCCCTGTGGCTCCAGGGCTCCCCAGACAAGCCTGGGCTTCCACAGTGGCACGTGCCAGACCCTGGGTGTGCTCCCACCCCTGCCACAGCCCCAAGGGGCTCTGTCATAA
>VZRX01019396.1:19826-35031 GCA_013398075.1 Notiomystis cincta | reverse complement strand
GTGTCTAAACCGGCACAAGGGGAGCTGGCATCTACTCCCAAACTCTGCAACTCTCGTATTTACAATACAAACATACATTTCTTGTTCCAGACCAACATCCTCTGCAGCTCAGGAAATGCCTCTGTGGCCCTTCCCACTGCCTCTCTTTTCATGGTGCTTTTCTCCCCAGTTATGCCTTGTTCAGCCTGTTCTGCCTCATGACAATGTCCTCTTGCAGAGACTCACACTGACACAGGTAACAGGTTGCCACCTAACACAGCCCTGAGGTCACAGGCAGACCCACCACTGGCCTCCTCCAGTGTTTTCCTTGCTGATGAACTAGCCAGCAATGTATAACCCAAGCTATTCCTGACAGCCTGCCCTCAGCTCTGTGGCCAAGCCTTGGAAAGGGCTGGCTGCTCTGCATGTCTCTGTGCTGAGGTACAGGCGGCAGAGAGTCTGCTGGAGACATCTGTCTCAGCTCAGTTGTTAGGGAATGGGAATAATTCTCCATCAGACCTTCCCCTGCCAGCTCCCCTCCTGTTCCCTACAGCAGACTGACAACCTGAGGCATCCTGGGGAGCAGCAGGACTTTCCCTATGTTTGCTCCAGAGCATTTTCAGACACTAGAGCAGAGCCAAGGGCCTGGATGGTCGTACACCTGCAAGGGTCCTGGAGCAGGTCCTTCCCAGATAACCCAGCCAGGCTAATGTAGCATACCAGAAGGGCAGGACCTCTGTGATTCTGCCTCCCTGAGCAGATCAGCAGGCAGACACATCCCTGTGCCCTGCAAAGCCATCACGTGATCCAGTGGCATTTGTCCATGTCACCAGTTGAGCCACAACCCCCAGGCACTGGCATGGCACCAGGAAGCAAAACTGTCCCTCTGAAATCACTGGGTAAATATCTTCCACCAGCACTGCACCCTAACTCTCAGGGCTCAGAAAGTGCCTCAAGTAGCTTGGGTTTGGGCCATACAACTCTATTTTGAAGCATAGGCAGTGCCTGGATATTGTCAGCCCAGTTATCCCCATGGCAAAGGGGCTCCATTTGGTGGCTCCTGACTTAATGATATTTCATTTAGCAGAAACTAAACCAAGTGACTTGAACTTGGCTGGATCAGACAGAACTCAGTCCCAGCAACACGAGGATGCTTGAAAGCTTAGCTCAGGATTTTTCCCAGAGCTCCACATTTTCTCCCATCCCCACCAGTCCTTTTGAAATAGATAAACCAAGTAATTAACCCCACCACCACCACCTCCCCTCACCTCCCAGCACTTGGAAACAGAGATGCACTGGCAGGAGCTAAGGGAAGAACCACAAGGAAAGCAGCTCAGGGCAAACCTGAGTGGGGCAAGACAGGACATGCACATGAGCAGGTTTACACTGAGAACAGCCCACGTACAATGAACTGCAGCAAGGGATGACAAATCTCTCCCATCAGCTCAGATGGGTGAACCCACACATGTTTGCATATGGGAGAGGGTGGTTTTACATCTCCACAGGCACTGAGGTCACTTACAAGTGATGTTTTAGCCACAATGATAAAGTACCATTTCAGGGCAAGATGAGGCGCAGGGTGCAGAAGAGGGATGAAGGCTGCACAGTGGTCCATCATCTTGTTCTTCTCCAGTAGCTGGCTATAATACATCACATTCCTGTGGAGTCTCTATCACACAGACCTTCCTCCCCAGAAATCTCCCCTTTTTGCACAAATGACTCTCTTGTTTTTCTGGGAAGCTACTTAAGGCCAACTCCAAGAAGTCACAGGTGACTCCTGAAGGGTGATGGGGCACCCTATCCCCAGGACCCAGATGGATGCTCCCTGCTGCTTCAGTCTGGGGTTGCAGTGACCCATGGTCACAACTGTCACCTCCCCACAACCATTTCCAGGCTCAGTGACTCATGCCAGATTGCAAAGATGGGCAAACAGCAGACACGGGGCAGCGGCCAGCAGCACAAGGTGCCACTGGCACCAACTGCCACCAGACTTCAGGTTTCTCTCTCTGGATCCAGTTCAACACAGACACGTTGCCTTTCATTGGAAAATGCCTCAGCCCAGCCTCTCAGGTGCTGTGGCAACCTTTGCAGGGGAGGCAATGCCCCTGTGCTGAGAACAGCGCAGACGCCTCCTGAGCGGGTGGTGTGGCAGCAGCAGCCCCTCAGCTGACCTGACCCCCTTCCCAACCACAGGCTCCTCAGGCCTGTCCCCCTTGCCACCAAATTTCTCTTTTAGCTTGAACATGTCCCAGCCATGTTCCTTGCCAGGAGTCCCACCTGAAGAGAGCCTTCTGACAGGTCACACACAGGGCTGGCACTGCCATCACTACAGAAACATGGCAACAAGACCCTATTTCACATCACCACTCCCTCCTCCACTGAAAGGATCCAGAAACTGCCTCTCCAAGGGGCAACTTCTCCACTCCCACTCCCCAGGATCTGCTGTGTGTGCCTTTGGCACAGTTCATGGCTGGAAACAGGACGCTGGGTGAGATCAGCCTCTGCCGCACCACAGCCTGCGTGTCCCATTCAGCACCACGTGGAATGTGGGATGGGAGGGAGGGAGGGAGGGAGGGAGGCAGCAGTCCAACCTTCAGAGCTATTTGGATTTTCCTCCAAACCACAAAAAAAGAGGGATCTCTGCTGAAAAGACTCCAAAGAAACACAGCAAGCACTGCTGGCAGCATAATCTCCACTGCCCATTTCTATTAATGCTCTTACAGGTTTAGCAGGAACTGGAAAGCTTGGAGCCAACTTTTCACCATCCAAGGCGTGCAAGAACTCCCAGATGAGCAAAGGCAGTGTGGCTCTGTGTGCAATCCCCACCAGAGCCCTTTGGAGGGGCACTTCCCAGCAGGCTGCTGAGCGCCTGCCTGGCAAAAGAGACAATGGACTTGTGTGTGTTTTGCTCCTCGTGCCTGGCTGACAAACCCAGCCCAGAGAGCTGAACATTTGCAGTGCACACTCAGCACTCTGCAGCAACACAGGCTGAGGGGATGCAGTGCTGAGGGGTTTGCAGCCAGCTCTGCCTCTCTGCCTTCCATCTGCTGCACACAAAGCTCAGGCAGCAGCCACAGAGGTGGCTGCGAGGTCTGAGGGGGTGTCGTCAGATGGATGTTGTTTTAAGCTGCTACAAAAAGAACATTAAACTCCTGACGTGAGATGGGGTCAGAACATTCTGCACTAGTTTAGAATTCTACTGCATGTCATACACATTGGGCAGGAAAATAATTATCTTTCTAACTTCATTTTTTTGCCTTTCCTTTTTTTTTTTCTTAACAGGAGGCTGCTCAGCTTTTAACTTCCTGGAGGAGACTTCTGAAATCTGAAATCCTTGGTCTGTCCAGGCTTCAGCCAGATGCCCACTGTTTAGGGAGTGCTGGCTGTACCCAAGCCAGTGCAGGGACTGGCTGCCACTGGTTCCAGAAGTGACTGTGATTCAGGGATCTGGCTTCTGGACATGCTTTAAAACCACTTGTGCATTACTCTTGATGTTCAAGATCCTGGAAGATTTACTTAGGGAGAAGTTATTGCCATTGCCATTAGGAAGATATTAAAATTACATAAAAGAACCTTCCTGTTTTCTATAAAGCTTCATGAAAGCTCTTCCCTCTTTTGGCTCCCACTTTCTTGCACAGCTTACTTTGCCTCTATGTTTCTAAAGGTAATTTTTCTTCATTTCTCACCGATGACACCTCTTGGACCATCACAGTGCCACCAGCCATACCCAGGCACAGGGCTGGCACAGCTGGGCCTTGGCTCTGTGGCTCCCTCCTCCCCAGAGATGAGGATGGCTCAGGCTCTGTTTTTCAAGAAAGGCCTTCTTAATCCCATTTAGTCAAGTTGAGTCAAGGATCAGCCAGGGAAACTCTAATCAAGTGATGGAAAATGGTGACAGTTATAGAATTAGCTCGCAATAAATCACGTAGAAAAGGAGAGAAGGAATCCAGCTGCTTCAAGAAGCCTGCCAAATGTCCCAGAATTGTCTGTGGGGATCATATTAGGAACAGAGCCAATGGCAGCTGGTCTGGACACTCTGCCCCTTCAGTGGTTCTTCCTAAACCTTCATGTCTCCTCAGCAGCAGGAGGCTCTGGTCACCTGGTACCAGCCTGGGGGAGATGCCAGGAAGGTTTAATAGAAAGATCACAGGCATTTTAGCTGGAGGGATGTATTTTGCTGGGGCAATGTCCCTAGGTCTCTGCTGTCACAAGGACTGCAATTAAGATCTTTATAGGAAACAGAAAATTAACAATATCCAGCAGGAACACGGCCTCTGTGAGCAAATAAAGTATTTGTGTGTAAGTACCATGCAATCTTCTGTTTCCAAATGGTTAATTCCTCCTATAAGCCAAGCTAGAAGCTTTCCAAGAGCAATTTCTCTTCCCCATTACGCCTGTCATTCTGCTGGCCCCAGTTGGCTGCTTGCATTTATAATACAAGCCTGAACTGCCAGCATTTCCATTCCCTGTCAATAAACTCCTCCTTTCCATCCCTCTGCCCGAAGGAACTGCAGAAGAAGGGCTTGCACCAGCAGTGTCAAGGCAGGGATCCTTGCTGGAATGGACAGGGGCTGATTTTCCCTGGGCAAGGGACCAGAGACCCACCTCTCCCTAAAATCCCACCCGTGTGGTGTCTGTACCCCTGCAGGTCCCCAGCTCTGGGCAGGCTCAGGCAGCCCACAGCTGCTCACAGAGCACCATGGAGCTGCCAAGCCAAGAGAGCATCTGCACCAGCCTGCTGCCTCCTGCTCAGCTGCTGAGGCCACAGCAGGCCAGGGCACAGGGGACCAGGCTGGGCTTGCTCAAAACCTGCCCGCACTCAGCTCTGGTTTGGGCAGATGCTGTTTGTGCCCTCTGCACACAGGCCACCTGCTCAGGTACAACAAAGAGGAGTCTCTCTAATGTCAAATGGCTCAGCTTGCCAGCTGAATTATGTTTCCAGCCATCTTCTCAGCTCTGTGCATCTGGGATTGAGGAAAGCCTCAACAAGCTGATCTGAGAAAAAATGCACAGTCAGCAAACTCTTCCCAGTGCAGCACCTTGCACGCAGCCATCCCTCCCTGGCTTTGCTTCAGGGCTCTCATCCCTCTGCTCCCTGCAGAGGCAGCTGAGGGGCTGTGTCCTGCCTTTCTAAACGACACAGGTCATTAGCTGGTGAGACTCCATCACAAGATACACAACAAGTGGCTTTATAAAGAGTTGAAGAGATGCATGAGCTTGCAGAGGAGAGGGGCAAATCACAGCCTGCTGGAGACTAGGGAGAACCACCTCTGTGAACCATCTCCAGCACATATGGTCCCACCACAGGGCCCCTTGTGCCTACTTCTGCTGCATTTAGTAATGACCACTGCCTGAGGCCACCAAAGAGCCCTGTCTCCCCAGCCAGCATGTTCAGCAGAGGACACAAACAGCTCCAGTGTCATTGCAGCTCTGATGCACAACAGATCCAGCATCACTGCACGAGTGGCTGCTGGATTGAGCCCTTCCTGAGAGTGGCTGTTGGCTCTAGGGACATCCCTTTCCTTTTCACAGGGAATGAGCAAGCTCTGATGGGGACCTCAGGAAGAAGGGAACTGCGAGGCTTGTGTCTACACCACCCAGCAGCAGATGTGGGTTACTGATGCAAAACTCCACCAGCATCAATTCAGCCTTATTTGGGTCTCACAGCGCCTGTGTCTGCTGATCCTATTAAGCTACAGGGAAATCAATCTCCCTGATACTGCCAGGAGTAAACTTGGAAGAGACCCAGCTGTGAATATGCAACCCCTGCACCCTTGCCAAAAGGAAGGGCCTGGCTCTGTAGATATGTGCAGGACTGAACTCGCTGCCTTCTCCTGCCATGGGGAAATCTGCCTGTGCAGGGACGCTTCCGTGTCAGGCAGGGCCACACTCTTGAGGGCAGCACAGCACAAATGGGGCTGGGGAACTGCTGAGGAGCTTCTGACCTCCAGTTAGTTTGTGCTGATTTCTGAGGTCCCTGCTTTGAAGAAAGCCCTCTTGCCCACGAACAGGCAAGGCAGCCCCAGAGACACCCATACTCAGCAGCTCCAAACAAACATCACCTTTGAACCTCATGCCGATTATTACCCATCTTCCTGCGAGGTCAGTGAAGCAACATCTGGCCAGAGAGCAGACTTGGGCTGGGTTCCACATCAGCAGTGAGACTACAAACTTGTAGGGAGAGAGAGCACTGCAAGGGATGGCTCAAACCTTCTGCTGCTCCCCCCTGGAAGAGCTGGGAAAGCAGCCAGGAGATGGAAGGCTATAAATCAAGTGGCATTTAAATGGAGAAGGAAAAGCTGTGAGCACATTGGGAGTGGAGGCCTCATGGCCTCAGCATCCCTCCATATCACAGGTGGCAAGCTGATGGGAAGGGACCCATGGGCCCTGTGCACTGCTGTGATGATCCAAAACACATCTCCTTGCACAAGCACCATGGGTAAGAGATGCCAACACCTGCCCATCTGCCATGCCCAGGCTAGAGGCTTTCTCATCCACTGCATTCCACTGCAGAGGCAGCAACACCTTCAGAGACACTCTCTGGGGAGAAAACAGCTTCAAGTCCAGTTGGATACTGCTATGAGCCAGTCAGTGAAAATTAAGTCCAACTGTGGAAAAGCTGAGTCTCACCAGAAGCGGGTGCTCCTTCAGCAGAGCAGGTCTCAGCAGCTGTGCTCAGCACAGTTTGTGTACATGGCCATGTAACAGACCCAGCCAAGCACAACACCACACACACCCAGGGCACTGTGGTTTGCATCTCACAGCTGCCAAAACAGCCTCACAGTGTGACACCACCCAAGGGTTCAGTGACCATGGATGCAGCACTGCTGGGAACACTGAACACCTTTGCATTCACTGCTCCAGTGTATCAATGACCACTGGAAAGGTGGAGGGAAGGTAGGACTGTCAATAGACAGGGAGGCAATCAGGACTCAAAGGAGCCAGGCTGGGGCTGTCCACAGGGCTCAGGATGACTGGTGCTTGGAGAGCCCTGCTGTAGGTCAGGAAGCTCTGATCACTGCACAGGGGAGGACCTGAGGTGGCACGGGACAGCACGTTCACCTGGGACAGACAAATCAGCAGGCACTGAATCCTCACACACTCACACCCTCAAAGCAGGTTCTCAACCATTTTCAACACCAAATGGTGATTCTCCCTCAGCACAGAGCTGACAGAGGATGTGGGTTATGTGGCCAGGCTTTCCTGCACTGGGAGACAGTGACGAGCCACCTCTGCTGAGGATGTAGCTGCCGAACCCAAGGGTGGCAGAGCTGCTGCAGTCCTAACCAGTGAGGAAAACCCCTGCTTTCTTCTCCCAGGAAAGACCAACTCCAAGCCCTTCCCAGCCAAATTCCCATCAGTCTGCCTGCCCATAAATTTACAACTATTTATTTAGTCAAACTATATCCAGGTATTAAGAGCTCAGGGGCACTATGGGGAAAACAGGAGCAGACAGAGCAGCCAGCCTGTTCCTCCAAAAGGCTGCAGGAACTCCCCATGGGCTGGTTCAGGGCTGGACACCTCCATGCCCTGAAGCTAAACGTGTTCAGTGCCATGCCAACAAGCTAAAGAGAGTGGACTTGTGCAAGGACCTCTGAGGAAGGATCACCAAGTCTAGAAACAAAATTCAGGCAGATCTTTGCCTCTGAGACTTCAAAAGGTGGGAGGTGGAAAGGGATACAAGGCAGGGACCTTCAAAAAGCCTACAGACCCCAGACATCCCAGTAAGGGCTGCTGCAAAGGGTGTGGGGAAAAAACGGAACTTGTTCAATAGCATTCAAAAGAAATGCTGTGAGAGAGCTCAGCTTCACTCCCACTTGCCCGCTCCCTGTCCACCAGAAGCCAGCACAAAGATGTGCCCACTTCCACAAGCTGGCAGGTCAGAAGGGCAGCACCAGGTCCCAGATGGAGCTCCAATGGTGTGGCTGTGGCCCTGATCCCACATGGTGCCCTCACACAGCCTTTCACGAGCTTTTCAGACTGAAAATCCATATTTTAGGCAGCTGCCCAGGGCGAGTCACAGCAATGTGTGGGGAGACCAATTTGCCTGCTGCAGGGGAGCATGTGTGCACAGGGCAGTGTGTGTGTGTTTGCTTTTTGCAAACACTGTCCTGTCTGAGTGGCTCAGACTGAAAACACACTCAGGGCACTACTGAGCTCTGACAGATTCAGCCCAGCAAGAGGGGAGCAGAGATTTGCTGGCTGTGAAGTGGTGGGATGACACTTCAGCATGTCAGCCCCTGCAGGTTGCTCTGGCTACTGGGTGTCCTGAGCTTGCTCAGCTCCACGCAGAGGGGAGCCTGCACTGGTGAGTGCTGGAAGCAGCCACGCTGCCTCCTGCAGAGACTGCAGAGGTGCCAGTGCCTGGCTGGTGCTGAGCAGAGCCCCTGTGTGCTGGGCAGCTGGCACACCACAGCTCCTGTCAGCATGAGCCTTGTAGTGGCCATGGGTATCATCTGTGTACAGGACCCAAGGCACACAGAGCCATTTCTCACACTGTGTCCTCTGGCTCCCCTTCCCTTCCCTGTCCCCATGAGGGACACACTGGGTGCCCCTCAGAGCATCACGCTCTCCCTCCAACACAATGAATGAAGCATCATCTCTGCTCATTAAACCCAGCTCATTAAACTAACAGAGAAACCAAACAAGCCCCATGGCCCAGTGCTATCTCCTATGCTGGGTAATCACCTGTGAAGGACATGCAGGAAGACTTCATCCAAGCAGTGGCCACCCAGCTCCTGGGGATACAGAGAAATCCTTCCCAACTTGGCCCATGTAGGCCTTTGACTTAGACTGAAATGTTGGATTCCCAGTGGAAGGGCAACTGGGAAATGGAGAACAGAGCAAGAAGAGACATTTGGGGGTTGAACCCTATTTATCAGAGCTCTACAACTGACTTTAATGGGTAATTTACTAGAATGACATGGGGTACAAACCTGCAACAGCAAAAACTGGCATAGCTGGAATAAACCACAACAGCCAGCCATGAAGCAAAGATCCCACATCTGAAAATGGGCATCAGGGATGGGGGACAACCTCATAGGGCAGTGGCGTATACAGGGGGCATTTAGCAATATCTCCCACCATCCAGCCTTGCTGGGAGGATTTTACTGCCAAGGGGGGAGTTCCATTTGAAGAAGGAAAAAATTAAAAGATCTATGTGAATCAGTGGGGAAATTGCAGAGAACTTGAATATAGCTGTTGAATATAGACAGCTGCAGATCCAGACAGGAGACAGAGACAGTGTCCCAGTTTACAGCACTGCAAGCTCTGCAGGCACAGGTGCATGTATGGGAGAGAGCAGACTGGTCTGAACTGGGCCGCAGAATCTGGGAATGTGGAGTTCAACTCCCCATTGACATCAGTCACTCCCCTCCATCCATGGTGAATTTTATTGGGGGAAAAAAGTACCTCCACCTCCTAGAGTAGGTCCATTTGTCCCTGTTTTTACTCCCAGTGCAAGCTGTGCCATGCAGACAGGACCAAGGCACAGGGGTGTTAAATCTTTCAGGCCACCAGAGCTGCTCAGTGAGATGTTTCCCCCTTCTCAGACTTCTAGTAGTCCTTAACTGCCTTTGAACAAGGAAAGTTTTGGGTTTTTGCCCAGCTGCTCCTCAAAGGCTCAAAGTGAAACATCCCCCCTTGGCCCCTCAGAAGAATTTGGGGAGTTAAGCTCTTCTTTGGGAACTCAGCTCCAAGGGGGAGTACTGGAAGTTAAGTACCTAATGCCTTTGTAGTTTCTTGGCTTCTGACAGAGAGTCCTGGGACAGACAGCTGTGTTTGCACTGGATTTAAGATGGAGGGTTTGTCATGCTCTCCATTCAGATGCTTGTAGGAAGCAAGGACCAAGAAAGAAAACCCAGTATAAACCCCTACCCTCCCAGGAGAGCCCTGGTCACTGCACAAGCACCCATCTCCCAGCCTTGGGCCTCACCAACCTGCACCAGCACAGGCAAAATCCTGCTGGTGATGTTTTAGTGGAGTTCTTAGTGCAGGATAGTGGAGTTTTGTGAGTGGGGACAAAATGCAGGTGCATCGTGCTGGCAGAGAGAAAGAGCCAGGCTGGGATGCCAGAGGAATACTGGGCCAGGAGAGGCTGGATCCAGCTGGCAGAGCTCTGCAGGGGCAGAGTTAACTCCGGGTGTGCTGAGCCCACTCCTTTCTCCTCCAAACCTCTCGCACGTATGAGAGATTCTCAGGAAACTGTACAAAGCCAAGAAGGACTAGAGAAAGCATTCCTCATGAAAAGCCTGGCCCTCGGGAGCAGATGGGCTTCATTACTGTCCTGCTCTCAGCACTGGCCTGAGTGGATTTTTCTACCCTGACAGGTCATGGATGGAGCATTTCATGTCTTTTCCAAACACGGCAGATCTGAGGTCTTCCAGCCTGTGTTTGCCAACATCTTGGCTGACAAACGTTGCTGTACTTCGAGTACTGGCTCCTCAAAAGGAAGAGGCTTTATCCTGGCTATCACAACACGATGACTGGGAAAATGAGCTGGGCAAAACTGCCCCATAACCAAAGCAAATAAAAGAAAAATAAAATCAATATCATCTGAGGGTGGCTTAGATTTGTCATCCCTGCCTGTGCTTGCAACCTCAGCCAGGGTAAAAGCAGCATCACCCTCCTTATCTGGAAGGCTGAGGACATGTGTCAGCCAGCTGCAGGCATGACCCAGGCTCAGAGCATTTGCTGGCCAAACTGCGAGCACGTCCCAAGGCAGCGGCTGAATTTCAGCCTTCAAATACCTTTAAACAATGGGGAGGAACTGAGGCCTAAAATAGGCTCTTTCCTGTTCTGTAAAAAATTTCCCTGGTTTTCAAAGGTCTCCTAATATTTAAGTGTGTATTTATCTCCATTCACACCAGGTCTAGGTGCAGTTGTAGGTTCAGGGACTAGAGCTCTGTGGGTCAAATCATTTACCAACTCTAATCTTTATAATAATTTGTATCCCACTGAAGGGACCAATCTTAGGCACAGAGATGGAGCTGACAGATCAATAAATTTGGAACAATGAGAAGCAAGAGTTTCTCCAAGACCTGCTGGTCCTGAGAGGAGCTGGGCTGGGCAACTGAAATCACCTGAGAATTGGCAGAGAGTGGTGGCAGTGGTGTCTTCCATATCCACCTTGGTACATCAGAGGGCTAAGAAACACAAAAATGGTGAGGTAGTTTCCTACCCATGATACCTGCTACATGTATGTGGCTTCTGGCATTGCTGCTCATCCTCCTGCAACACCCCAACAACCAACCCTTCTCTCTCAGGCTGGTGAAGTGGCTGGGGAAGGCTTTGCTCTATCAGAGCCCACAGGAGATCCAACTGCTTGATACAGGAGCAGATAAGGATGGAGAGAGGGCTCTTGCTGCTTTCTCACTTGGAAAGTTTCTGGAATAGTGTCACAGCCTTGGCACTTCTGGTATCTCTCATTGGGAAAGAGTCAGACCAAAGGCTGAGTATATCTCACCTGCAAAGCCCCATGAGGTCCAACAGCCTGTGACTGCAGGTAGTGAAACAACACGGGGAGTTCAGAAGCCAGCATTGAGCAAGTGCTACTAAAAGCACCTGAGAAACAGCAGCTGCATGCTGCAGATGGACAGAACCAGATCAGAAATAGAGGAGCATTTCAAGATTGAGAGCTTTTCCTTCTTTCTTATTGGAGAAAATCTGCCAGCTCTCCAGATAATACAATTTGCCTACTCCCAGCTGCCCCAAAGACATTGAGGTGGCCCCACAGCACTGGCCTGCAGAAACCTCAGACCAGATGAACACAGGGCCTTAGAACCTGTCACTCACCTCCCTCTACCTCCTTCACATGTTCCCCCTCCCCTCTATCCCACATCTGTACTACCAGAGTCATCACACTTCCCCCACTGCTGCTAAAATCAGTGTGGTCCTCCTGAGAACAGCACTGACCAAAGCTCTGATGTAGACAAGGAATGGCAGCCCCCAGTATCCCCTGCTGTGCCAGCCTAGATGTGCTGCCAGCAGAGTGAGATGAAATACCAGCCTGGGAGCCCTGCTGAGTATTCTCACCTCTGTGCAGAAAATGTACAGTGTGCACAAATCAGCACAGCTACTGGTGCACTATTCCTGCTGGGAACAGCAGAGGAACATCAACTCAGAAGATGGGTGACAACCATGCCAAGGCCAGACAGGGTCTCCTGGATGGCTGTGGGGTCACACCAGTACAGCCAAGGACTCCTGGTGTCCCTCATCACTCCCTGAGCCCAGCTGAGATGGCATGAGGTTTGCCTGGGAACTGAGCTCACCTGCCCACGCCACCAGCTCAGGTGCAGGAGGTGTTGAAAGGTGACTACTCCAGGTAAACCCCTACCCACTGTGGCATGGTGTGGAAGGTCCAGTGGCCAGTGTGCCCAGCACCACTTCAACACCTTCAACACCTTCAACACAATGCAGACATCATGCCTTTGGCCATGTACCTGTGAGCCTGGAGTGGGACAGCTGATGGCCAACAGGACAGACAGGTCACCACCAACCTGAAGCGAGCAGGGGACACAGCTGCACCCAGGGCTAGGGGAGAGCTGGGACTACAGCCCTCGTGTCTGCTCATTGGTACAGCCAGCAGGAAGGAAAGGTGACAAAAAGCAGCCAGGGCCATGAAGTCAGGGCACACTCAAGCACACAAGCCCACCTCCCTGTGGAGCACCAAGGCCTGTCCCACCCCTCCGGCAAACACACCGAGCCCATTCCCGCCTCCAGGAGCTACAACGGGCAATTCTGCCTCTGACTTCAGTACAAACAAATTCAGCCCACCACCAAAATAACCCACTCAGCAGCATTTAGGAGCAGAGTTATTCCAGCACAGGCTGGTGTGTGGGTGTTCCTGAGGCAGAACAAGAAAGCCTTATTCCAGCAGAGCCACGGAGCCCAGCGCAAACCGCTCCGGCGCACAACTGTCCGGCCGGAGCCGTAAGTGGGCAGTGCAAACACAGCAGGCAATTCCTGTGCCCTGAGCTGAGCAAGCCCTTAGCACTCTCAAGCTTAAAGGTTTCTGGTTATATCATCTTCCCATGCTCTATTCCTTGTCCTGGTCACTGGTCTCTATGTGCCATTAGCAAGGATTAATTCAGCATGTTCCCTGTAATGGACTGTGGGTGGCCCAGGGAAGGCAACCTGCTCAATCCTGTTAACGATGGAGAAAAGATCTGACTGCACCTGGGGGAAAAGCATTGCATTGCTGCTTTCTTTCCTAGCATTTTTCTTCATTATTATATAAAAACCAAATGACACCAGACAACTAGAACTCCAAATAACCCCCAGGCAGACATCCTTTTAAAGATGACATTTTTGTTTGCAAATTGTTTACCTATTATTGTAACTTGTAACTTCTAAAATTCAAGTAATTGGCCTGAGCTTGTTTTCCTTTGGGATAAAAAATGAAGCAATCTTCAGTTTGCTTCTTTTCTGTATATGGTAATGACCTTTCCTCTGCTAGTGTGAGTATCTCACTGATCTGAAGAGGAAAGGAAAAACTGTAAACTGAAAAATAGTAAGAGAAAGAAATGGCACAAAAATGAAGGCTGGACCTAAGGAGACTGGAAAATGTGTGGCTAGAAAATAAGTTGATGTTAGAGAACATGAATATTGCTTTAACTCACCTCTTTTTTGAACCTAAAGGGGCAAATCTGCAGAGGGCATCCACACCCTCACAAATGGGTTCCCACTGAGTGACAAACATTACTTGGTTCCAGTAGCTGGAGATCCCTCCCTCAGACCTATCACCATCTGTGGGAACTTTCAAAAACCACACTTGCCCCATGTGAAAGAACAGATTTGCAGGGCATTGCATTTCCCAAAGCCTCAGCTGGCCAGCACTTCTCAAGGTAGCATTCCAGACCCAAATTCCCTCCAGTGCCTTGTGAGACAACACCACCATTTACCATCACCTGGTTTGCTCTGACCTCACAGGAACTCTGTGTGAAACTGGGTTGAGATCAGGTAAGGAATTAAAGTCAACTAAGCATAGAAAGTTCTGCTGACTCAGACCAGCAGAACCTCTTTTTTGAAAACCAGAGCCCTGAAAAGACATGTTTTCCAGTCAGATGCTCGAAAGCGTATCCAGTGTAAAACAAAATCATCTCTTCATTAGCACCCCTGGAGATTAAAGCTGATTCAGTGCTGCACTTTTTACTGAGCAGTCCCAATACTAAAATGAGATGCATAAATCATTTCCTTAAGAAAAGAAAAAGTTACTAAGGAATACAATACTGATTATGGTCTTCTGGGATTTCTGAATTCATCTGACAAGCTTCACATGCTCATCTAGAAATAACAAATGCTCGCTGGAACTCAACTCCTTTTCAATCTTGCTCAGCCAACAAGTTATGCCTTTTTTATTTTTAGGAAAAAAACACATTAAAGTGATGGAGTAGCCCCTATAAAAGGAAAATCACATATCATTTAGTCCACACTGATAAAATTCCATTAACGTTTCAGTCAAGTCAGTCCTCTGAATTTTAAGATGTAACTCTAAAGGCCCCATTGATGGATTGCTGCTGTACTCAGAAAACATTAGTACATTGTTAAAACCGCAGGAATTACCCAATAACGCCTCTTAGGAAAGAGGAACTAATTTCTCCAAAGGAGCAGAAAAAGGCATGGAAATAAATTACACTCCACCCCCCCAACTCCCCCCAGTACAAAATGGTTCAGATTTTAGTTCAGAATTGTTTCCCAACTTGAAAGAAATTTCTAAGAGCACACACTAGAAAAGTCCCTTGAGCCATTCAAAGAGACTCCCAGGAATTTTAGTGACCGCGGGTGTAAATCGGCGCTTGCGGGGCAGAGCAGCTCCCCTCTCTCGTCCCGACCCCGGCGCAGCCCCGAGCGGACCGCACCAAGCTGCGCACGACTCCTTGATCGCCCAGAGCTGACCACGGCTTCACGTCCCGCCGGGACCCCGAAGGGGACAGCGACCCGCGAGAAGGCGGCTTTGCAAAGGACTCTCGGGTCCCTCTGCGGCGGGACGGTGTCGCCGCTCGCACCGCGGGCGAGCGCAGCGGCCAAGTTCAATGGGCTCAGCCGAGGGATGTGCAGCCGCCCGCGAGTTCACCGGCGGACCCAGTCCCGCTCGCCGGGCACCGGCCCGCACCCGAAGGGCTCCAGGAGCAAGGAAGGGGCTGCGCGCCGCGCCCCGCTCCCCGCTCCGCCCGCCCGCGCCCGCGACCGCCGGGGGACCCTCCGAGAGCGCGGCGCCCGCGGACCC
>VZRX01019396.1:0-19801 GCA_013398075.1 Notiomystis cincta | reverse complement strand
GTTAGGGCTCCCCAGGGGAAAAAGGAGCCGCCGATGTGGTGGCAGGACCGGGAGTTTCCTGATGACTTTCCTCGGCACGGTCACTACTTGGGAAGCATCACGAAGTTTCGTGGCCTTAAAATACACGTAGCCTTAAAATACACGTGGCCTTAAAATACACCTTTTTTTTTTTTTTTTTTAAAATTTTTGTTGGCAACCCTCAGCCCCTGCAGTCTTTTACTGAAAGCAATAATGCTTCTGACTAATTCCACCTCAAGCAATAAGTTTCTGTAGAAGGAGGACACAATTTTCTCTTACTCTCGGCATGCTTTTGGAAAGTGAGAGCGCAAAGTTCTCTTACTGCATCCTCTAACCCCAAGGCTCTGTAATCACAGGCAGAACCAGCCCACAGCTTCTGTTGCCCCAGTTTTGAAATAGCACCAGTGCTTTCACCCAGCTCTGTAAAACACTCGAGATCTACTCAAAGGCCACCTGCCAAATTAGCCAGGCTGAGAGCTGGATTCCACTGACAACCCTCATTCACTGCTTCCCTTCTGCCTCAACACACAGTTTTAAGAAAAAGAGGACAGCTCAAGGGGGAGCCACTGGGAATGACAAAGAAAGCCTGGGTATGTGCACATGCTGGGCTTCGTTCTGCCCTCATTTAGGGCAGAGTGAACCAGGAGGAGAATCTCATTGTAGTGAAGGAAGCTGGAATGAAATAGGAACACACACACAGCATCTTGCAGGCTGTGTTGGGCTATGACCATGGAATTACACAGCTCTTTGAAGTCCCTGTTGGACGGTCTAGAGAGGGGCAATAGAAATGAGACCACAATTGAGACCCCTCCTTGAAGGGCACAGCAGTGCATGCAGTAACCAGCTGGAGGGAGCCTTGGCATCAGAGCCCTGTGCCTGCTTGATATGTGCAGGGGGGCTGTGACCCCAAGCACTGGGGAGCAAGAGACGGTGCTGGGAGAGTGCTGCTGGCTGGCAATGGCTCTGCAGATGCAGCCTGCTCTCTGTTGCAAATCCTGCAGTAATTTTGTCCCCTTGATGAGTGTGGAAAGACTTAGGGTCTGCCTCACATGTCAAGATGGGCTGATAGACCTCTGGGGCAGCAAAAGGAATGTGTGGTACTGCTGTCCTTGGGGCCAGAGGGAGTTCAGAGACTGAAGGCACATCCAGCCTGTGCAGTGGGAACCGCCTTGGAGTATCTTTTCAGGAGCTGGAAGGTGTTCTCAAGACTGTTGGTGAGTTTTTCATTATTTGCATCTCTCAGTACTGAAACATGAGAAAATCTAGCCCAAGGCTCCCAGAAGAGTTAAGGAAAATAATCATCCCTTTAGCCCAGCTCCTCTGGGTTCAGCAGGAGGAATAAAACCAGTAGAAATAACCAAACTTCACTCATAGTTGGGAATTCCCTTTAAAGAAAATCAGTAAAACATCCCAGTGGAAACTCAGGCACTGACCTGTTGAGTCCTGCTGCCTGCTGTCTGTATTCCATCCCTGGGGGCAGGGCCAGGGCCATCTGTGAGCACATCACCAACCCGAGGTGAAAGTACTGCTCAGATCCATGGGGCTAAGAATGGAAGCACATCATGAGGATTTCATAGGATTGCTATGTGGACTCAGCTGCAAATGTCCCCTTTTTCAAAGGACAAGCACCTTTTAGAAGGAGAAAACCCCTTTTAGAAGGATATTTTCCAGGGGGAAGAGGTACATTATGGTAAGAGCTGACTGCTAGCAGTGGCACCAGCTATTGGAAGGTCAGGCCTTTGCTGTTGCCTGTTTCTCTGTGTGTGACAGACTTCCCTGGTCACATGTGCTGCTCTCTCCTACCATCTCTCTTTCCCTGCACCCCCACCATCCAAAAAAGAGCAACCCCAGACTGCTAAGGCAGACAGCAGTGACCAGTGCTTGCTTGAGAAGATCACTGCAGATATATAGAAGGGCACATGATGAAGCTGTCAGAATCTCAGATTATGATCCCAAGCCTCTTTCTAATGGAATCATCAGATTCAGTCTGCTTTGGAGAAGCCCTTCTCTCCCTCCCCTGGCACCACTGGTGGCTGGAGAACAGCAGATGCACAAAGCACACATGAAAATGCAACTGCTCAGCAGCACGTGTGAAATGAGTGTGGCAAGCACTGACCCCTGGTGTCCTAAACTGTTGCTTTGCCAGGTTAATTGGAAGAACTGAGAAATGAGTATTTGCTGTAGAATGGCAAAGGCTCCTTCCCTGACAGGCTGTGAACTCCTCCTGGAAAGGCCACCCTGCTCCCTGCCTGCACAGTGCTTCCCACTGTGGGGTTCAGGCTGTGGCTGGAGCTATTTATGACTGTTAAAACAATACCAGCAACCAAAAATAATGATCAAAAGGTACTAAAAACATGCTGTGGACGGAAATTTTTTGTTGCTGCCAAGGTCTGAACTGCAGCTGACTTGTAGGTGAAGAGGAAGTGCAGTTTGCCTGCAGAATGATGCTGTGCCTTTGATGCAGTGCAGGCTTGATTCCCCCCCTGCTCATTAGTCGTGCTTGTTACTGTCTTCTCAGCAGGTTTCTCCCACATGCTTTGCTTTTTCCCAGGACCTTGGTGCCACTGAGTGAAATTAACCCCGAGCTTTGGTCTGATGACCACGTTGAATAGAAATTAAGCAGCGTCTAGGTTCTGCTGGAAACTCAGGAATCTGCTGTACTCCTCCCTGAGGCCTGGCTGTCCAGCCACTGTGAAAAAGAGCCTTTCTAGGGGATATTTTGACTTTGCACCCAGTCATTTAATTCTGGAGCCGCAGAAGCCGTTTTCCTTGGCCTCCTGCCGGCGAGACTCCCACCTGCTGGTGGCCCTGGGACTGTGCTGCCACTGCCCCGGTGTCCCCGAGAAAAGGCGCGGGCAGAGATGTGGGGATTGGCACTGCTGCAGCACAGGCTTCCTTCAGACACCAGCAGCTGGGAGGTGCTCCAGAGGTGACCATGGGCCATCTCCTCTCTTTTCCTGAGAACTGCACTGGACATCACTCTGCCTCTGGGATTTCCTTGGGCCCCTGTGTATCCTGATATTCAATGCTGTGTTTAAAATTTTATGGCACCACTGTAATGCACTGGCTGAGAGAGACCTTGCAGAGCCCCAGCCCATTCCCTGCTTGAGCTTGTTCTGGAAGTTTCCCCAAGATGGACACCTAAGATCTTGCCAAGTAATCCTTTCCAGATTTACAGACCCTCAAAAAATTTTCCTAACACCTTATCTGAACCATCCTCATCGAAACTGGGTCCCATGACATTTTGCCCTGGAAGATAAGCAGAGTGCGAGGTTCTTTCACTTTTTTGTATTGAAAGGAAAGGTCACTGCTGCTGATAGCACTGAGCTGGAATACTTGCTTTCTCAAGCAGTGCATTGATTTCCCATCATCTCCTGTAGCCCTTTGCACCTGCAGAATGTGACTTTTCAAAGATTATTTCATAAATCCACCAGTGTTTATGCTCACTTTGCACTGTTATAGAAGAGCCTTACTTCACAGCAGCAGAGAACCATGCTGGGGTGGGCTTTTCACCACTGAGTGCTGGACTAAATATTGGCAAGGTCAGGATATCAAAGGCACAGGTTGGATAGAAGGCAAAAATGACATTAAATACCTCTGGAAAGGTAACTGGAGGATTACTATTTACCTACAATATAACTAGATGCTTCATGTATCTTTTTAAAATCTACAGTCAGGTTTTGCCATTTTTTCATACAAAGTAGCGCTGATGTCTTGAGAAACCTCCTTGGTCTCAGAAGGACCTGGCAGGGAAGCAACAGGAGCCAATCCCAAAGACATTCCACACCCTGAGGAATCCCACTGATTTGGTGGGTATGAGTGTACATGGCCTAAAGTTAATCAGGTTCTTATGCCTCATCAGAATGCACTAAGGATTAGAATAGTGCACAAAGCATCTGATTCTGAGTGCTCAATATTGTAACCTAGCTAATTCCACAGCTTGTCAACCTTTCTGCTACCCCCTCAGTACCTAAAAAAGAAAAACTAATGACTTCCCAGGGATCCTTTTACAATTATCTCCTGATCTCCTTGAAAATCTTCCTAAAGACCAAAGAGCTAAAAACTGGGCTGTCTTCTCATTTTGACACGCTGGCCTCTGTCAAAATATATTTCAAGGAAACATTCCTTTAACTTTCTTTCTGCCACAGTTTAAAAATAAAATAAAACAAAAAAAGCAGCAGCTGTTTTCTTTTAAAAGCACCAGTGGTGATGGAAGCAAACCAAATTACAGGCTCGAAGGACAACTCTCTGCCTGCATCTACTGGAAATGCTGTTGGTAGGATGGAAACTCCCATCAACCTTTTTATTCAGTGGTGGCAACCAGGGACTGTATTGTCTTTGGTAACAGGCATTTATATTTCATTAGTTTATGTACTGTTCCCAGCTGGGAGCTGACTTTGTGCTGATGTGTGATTGAGGTTTGCCTGAGGAAGGGGTGTGATTTACAGATACACTCTGGAAAGCCAACTGACACAACGATGGAGCTGTGCAGGCCCTTCAACAGCAGGAGCAGCAAACCTGCCAGGCTCCCCTGAGCAGCACGTTCAGGGTTTGCCTCCTGCTCTATTTCTCACACACTCAGGGCAGAAAGGCACAGCTTTTCTCCCTGCTGCCCAAAGCAACTGGTTGGCTCTGCCCTGCACCTCTGGACCAGCTGTGGCCAGGGCTCTACAAAGAGAAGGAGATGGGAGCCAAGGGCCTCCTATCCCCAGAGAGCCCAGTAAATCTCTGCAGCAAAGCCCTCCAGGGCCGTGCCCATCGTGTGGCAGAGCACAGCAGCTCAGTGCTCAGCTGCTCTGACCTGCAAGGGAGCACAGCTTGGAGGGAAGGAATGTTCCTGCTGGGTCACACAGATCTCCTGTGGGTGAGGCTTTGCACAGAGCACAGATTCTCACACTCACTGCTTGTCCTTACAGCCTGATTTTGGTGGCTGAGAAAGAGGAATTAGAGCATTTCAAGCACAAAAAAACCTCCATGCATTTCAAGTTTCCTCTGGAGGTGGGAATTTTCCCCTCTCATTCCTTAAGCTGATGCTCCCTCCAAGGAAGAATTGTATCTGCAATATCACAAGGGCTCTGAAGTGAAGGGTAAAAGCTCCTGAAACAAGACCCATAGAACTTTGGCTGGCTCACAAACATCTAATTCAGACCAGGTACATTGTCAGGCTTTTTATAGGACCCAAATTACCCTCTCTTGCAGGTTTCTCGGTATTTGTGCCCACTGAGTATTTACTATTTAATAAAAATATGTTCTGTCTTATTCATACCTTGTACTGCAAATCCCAACAAATAACACCAAATCCTGTCTTGGGGAAAAAAATTACAAATATTCCTATAGTTATATACCCAAATCCTTCAGGGCAGGATGGTCTCTCAAGGGCCCAAGCCTGTAATTTTTGAATCAATGGAAAAGCCTGACTGCATCCTATGCCTTGCTGCATCACCTCACAGTGTGACACAGCAGGATTTAAATCCCTGGGGGATTATGAGAGCTGCACTATTGCCCAAATTTGGGGTTAAAAACAGGTCATGGCCAGTCTTCCCCAAAGAAATATGTTGTTTGACTACTCTCTACATCTGGGGGAACACACTGCAGGGTCTGCATTACTGGGTAGCCCTAAACCTCACAGAAATTCACCATGGCCTAGTTGGGTGTTTGGGAATCCAGGTTGGCAGCTCTGTTAAGCCTCTGTCTGCATTCAGACACTCTTGGACCTCCCCAGCAGAGCCAGGAGAGATGGGCACAACACCTGCACCACATGCTGACCTTGCTAGCACAGTTGCAGCATGTCAGAACAAGAAATTCTCTCTTGGAGGCACAGTTTGCATTCAAAATATCCCCAAAATGGGGAAAGAGGGGCTTGGAGATACCACTGAGAAGCCTCTCCATATTCCAGGGCAATTTGAGCACCGTGCTTTGAACCGTTTGGCTGAAACTGGTGATAGGGAAGCAAAAGGCAGTGCTTGCCCACACAGAGCCATTGTGATGGATTTGCAACCCAGGATTGTTAGATGGAAGCCTGTAATGAAAAGACCAGGTCTTTGGCTGCTCTAAGCATTTGCTCAGAGACTGAGGGACCACGTCCAGGATACACACATTTGATAGAAAGAAATTTGTTAACAGCATGTTTTATACCTTCACAAAAGGCATAAACTGGGTTTTATTTGCTTTAAAGCACATAACTCAGCAGCACAGACAAGCCTGGCATCTTAAAAGCAGAGCAGGTAGCAGAGACTGCTCAGGAATCTCTTTGGAAAGTCCTGTGTCATGGACTTCAATTTATTTACATTGCCTGTTCATGACCAGAATCCTGGGACCAAAGAATCTGGTTTTGGGATCTTCTGCTGGTTGCATCCAACCAGCCACAGCCAAGAAACAGCACAAGAGAGACCTCAGTTTCAGTACCTCCCCTGGTACTGAGATAACTCCCTTTCTTAGCACAGCAGCATTGAGCACAGGATTGTGACTTGGGGTGTACATTCTGTAACTCCCCAAGTCTCAGCAAAGGCAGATTTGTCCCTGGGAGTGCAGTGAGGGGGTGTTTTGTGGGGATTGATGCTTGTGGCCAGGGGAAGCATCTTCCCAGCCTGGTGGGGCATTGCTGGAGAGAACTCTCCTCCCCACACCATTCACATTGCTGCTACAATGCACACATCCACCTGAACTGGCTCCAAGGGGAAGGAGGAAAATCCCACACTGAAAATAACAACAGTGTAAATTGCCATCAGTGGTCACAGCAGCACCATAGAAGTCTGGTCAACCACAGAATGAACATGCTGAGAAACTTCTCTTTCTCCTTAAAACCCTGTGTTATAGGCAGGGACAGAGGTCCCATTTGGTTTCGTCCCTTTCTCATCAGGGCAGCTCGAGCAGGTCTGTCCTTTCTCCCCTCAGCACCCCATGTCCTGACAGCACAACCAGCCCATCCTGAAATACTGACATTGCTGAATCTTTCTACAACAAAGTAGCCTGGCCCTGGGGGAAGAGGAGAATGAACAAACATAACAGTACAGAAAGACATTTCAAAGAAGCCTGTGTGGCTTAGGTACGTCCTCACTGACCATGTCTAGGTGAGGTTGTAGGTTCCTAAAACCCTTTAGTACTGCTGATACATGACTAAAACCAGAGCTTCTTCTTTACTGAAGAAGGTGCAGTTAAAATAATCATCAATTAAATACCATTTGTGAGCCTGTACTCTGTGCATACTGCCACAAAGTCAAACTCCAGTTTGTTGCTGCAATTTTAAGCATAGAGGAGTAATTGCACATATGTCTGAACATGACAGGGCTGTCCCAATTCAAACAGCTTCTGTTTCATGGAAACCCTGGCTGAAAAGGCATATAAATATTCTTAGTCCAGCTCTTGTTCGTGACACTCTGTGTTTTCACTATTCTGGGAAGCCTGAGATACTATTTTTATTTAGACTAAAAATAATAAAGACTTTTCTCCAATCTTCTGGGTGCCCTAATTGAATTAAGTCTGCATTAGAAAATTCCATCACTGCTAAAATCAGACAGACACTGACCCATAATGTCTAGGAGTGTTTCAAGGAGGCATGGTGTCTGCCTCCACCAGAAACTATATCCAGAGATGTCTTTTACAAGAAGTTTAGTCCTGGAGAGGCACCAAATCAGCTTAGTATGGTGTGGAGAAAGCCCATTCCAAGTCTCTGAGCCACTGCAAAGAAAGCCAAGCCAGCTGGCTTCTCTCTTTCCTAAAGAAATCTCTCAAACCAGCAGTTCAGCCCAGTGGCCACAGACAGAAGGGAGCAGGGCACTGGATTTGCGGCTCGAGCTTTTATTACTGCCACAACCAATTCAGGAGAATCAGCCCAAGTAACCCTACAGATTTCAGGCCCAGCCTCTCAGATAAAAGGTTTGCAGGTGGTGCCTTGGCCTCTTCTTGCAGAGATTGGCCGTGCAGGGATGATTCAGGAGCATCACAGGCTCCCAGGAGCTGAAGGCTGTGGGTCCCACTCTCAGTTTCCAAATGCTCTCTGTTGCAGCCTGTCCCCTCCTATGGGCCACCCTGGAGGAGGCACCAGCATTCAAGCACAGACAGGGTGGCTGCCTGAGTTACTGCTGCTCTGCACTGCTCAGGGCATGCCAGAGCTCCTCTCAGAGCACTTGGCTGGCTGTCTTAGTGTTGCTGACACAAGAGCAGTCTGGCTGCTACCAAATCTATATATTGATGGCAGCTATCTCTTGTACTTTTTAAGGAGGTTGCAGTGAGACAGGCTCTACCTTTTCAGTGTCGTGAAGAGAATCCACAGAAACACCCATGAACCTGCCCTTCTCTGAAGTTTGCCATCAGTGAGAGGGAAAGAGAAAAAGCTACTCCATTTCTACAGATGTTCTCAGCCCAAACTCTCTTTCCAATGAACAGTGCAGCCAGTGTCACTGGAGAAAAAAAATAAAAAATTAAGTAAGCAGAGTGTTGGTGTTTTGTTTGGGGTTTTTTTTGGCTGCTATTTCTGTGGTTAGAGCTACAGCTAAAAGCAGCAGTAGCAGGTTACAGCAGAAACTGAATATGCTGCTGTGCAGAGGTTCAGTTCAGTGAACCAGGCAGAAATAAATGGGCTTTTAAACTTCAGAAATTATTTTAAACAAAACACGATTCTCTCTTTCAATGAGGGCATGTCCAGCAAGCACCAGCTAGACACAGTACAAGGTAGCTCAGGCATTTGTTGTGGTGTCTGAATCCTGCAGCAATGACAACTGGACTGAAGCTTGCTCTGGTTTATTTCCATTTGGCATCCTGGAGCTGAAGGAGTGAAGGAGCCTGAACAAAGTGCCTCAGTCAGCCTGTCTGTGGCTTATGCCCTGAGATGCCCCTGGCCAACCATTCTGTCCTGCTGTGCTCCAGAGGGCACTCCCAAAAGCAGGATGGGGGCTACAGCCACCCCCAACCTCCTGGTTTGAACAGAGCAAGACAATGAATACCTAATAATTAGTGAGGAATTAAAACCCTGCTGCTCAAATTGCAGGGGTGGCAGAGAGGGACATGCTCTGAATGAGCTGTGGATCCACAGTGTGCTGCACCATGGATCTCATCCAAGCTTGCGTGGAGTGTGCAGGCTGAGGTCCCTGTGCAGAGCTCCTCTTTGCACCATGGGGCTAGGGAGAGCCAGGGGCTGCTGCTGTGCCTCAGCCCTCTGCTGAAGGGGGGTCAAAATCCTCTGGGCTGAAAGCACCAGGCTCATGTCACGTTTTAATGATGTCCACAGACCACTGGAAAAGCTTTGTGCTGCCCAGCAAAGCAGCTGAAACTGAGCTGGAAGATAATCAGTGAGAGGGAATCGTGGTTAAATATTATCTAGAAATAGGGCTGGCCCAGAATATAAACTCTGGCTCCATCCTAGGAAAAGATTAGGAATTAGGGGGGGAAAATGCAATAAAGGCCTGTTACTCTGACAGTTACCATCCACACTGCAGTGCAGGATATATGACTTTACAGTTGTCCTGTACTTTTGTTCCCAGGTCTCTCCCCAGTTGTGTGTGTGTGTCTGAGAGTCTGTCAAGCAGCTGTGTGGTGTTTTACTGCCTGCTGGGTTAAACCATGACTACTGTCCTCTCCTGGTCTGCTCTTTGCTGTTCTTTCTCTGGTCATTGGTTTGCAGCCAGCCAAACTATTCCTGCAGAGCCCACAGAGACTCACAGTGTTAAACCAGCCAAGCTTGCAGGCAAGGCAAATGCTGAGTTTCCAGAGTCTCCTCTCAGGATGTCCAGAGCCTGACAAAGTGGGCATGACTCCATGGATCCTGTGAGCCACTGCCTGGCTACACAGGAATTTATAGCTATGTGGTTGCTACAGCTCCAGCTGAAGAAGAGATACACTTCACTGGTTTTCCAATGAAATCTTCATCAGACAATGCAGAAGCCAAGAAAAGAAAACCATTCTCAGGTGAAGTCTCTCAAATGTGTTCTACAATCAGTCAGGACTGCAGAGAGAAACTTAATCCTAAATCCCACTCTTTGTGACCACGGTTAGGAGTAGCAGTGAATGACACAAAGCAAAATCTCCTCATTGTGATTGCAGTGCCTCAAACACCTGCCCTGGGTTTGAAGAAGTCTGATCTGTGACTGCATGTTGATGTTTGTGAGTTAAAAAATTGCTAAGACTGTAAAGGAAAAGGTATCAATCAACAGCAGCATAAAACCTCTTCATGTCCTTCCTTAATGTGTTAAAAAATGACTGAATAAAGTAAAAATATCCAACAGCTGAATGAAATATTAGACTGCACAGAAATACATGGCATTGCTGAAATTATCAGGTTTTCCTGCATGGAGAATTGGTGCTAGTTCTATATGGACTTAGCCATCACAACTTTCCATCCACTCCAGCTTTTGAAACAATTAATCTCATGGAAGCCAGAGCAGGAAATCCTGCTGGGGAACCAAATGCTTTTGGTGAAAGATCCAACAGCAATGAAAATAAATACACCTGACTTTCTGGGCTATGCTTAGAGAAAGTCCCTGTTAGTTGCAGTGACAGATGTGAATATTTCTGTTTTCCTGCAGCAAGTCTTTCTTGCCAACTTTAAATCATATTAAGTGGTACTAAGTTAATATCATATTAACAAAGTTGGGAGGTGGGAGGGGGAGGAATCTTTTCTCAGATAGCTTCAGGTGTCTGGTTTTCTCCTTGTCCAAGAAAACCTCTTCCACCCACCTGCCCATAAGAATATTGGCTGTAAAATCAATGTGAAAACCTGAAGAAACCAGAAGAAACTCACGGCACACAAACATTTCCCAGGAGTTCAGTGTCCATACTGTGCCCAGATCCAGACAGTGCAGAGAGGTTTTATCAAGTGGGAAATGTTCAAAATATCCAGACTCATACAACCAACTAACATCAGCCCATTTGTTGACTTCAGGGAGGGCAAAAATGGACACCTGAGCCCCTGGGACAGATGTGTAAGGACCAGCTCTGCAACACTGAAGGGAAGGAGACCTGAAACTCCAACCCAACTCTTGATTGAAAGCTGCTCAGCTTGGGTGGTGGGATTGAGGGCAGGAGCAGGGAAAGCAAGATTTCCAGGAGACAAACTGTAACAGGAGACAGTGAAATGGGCTGTGTTTTACTGTTTGTTTCATAGAGACTCAGGACAGCCCTGCCTGACACCAGAAAGCACATCCAAGAAATGGCAAGCTTAGAGTATAAGATATATGGGTGGTAGAATTTCTTTAATGAAAGGGATGAAAATCTCCACCATAACTAAAGTAGTAAGAACAACATCAAATATTGCATCTCTTTGACCTTGGCCAAAGAACAGCTGAAACATTTTTGCTGATATTTAAAGCAAATTAATCAGCATGAAGCAGACACTCTCTGCTTAGGAAGTTTCAACCCAAATCGTTGCAATTTGGCAAAACTATGAGCAGCTGAAATGAATTATTGTTGCTGGAAGTGCTGGTCCATTTTAGCAATGGGTGGTGTACCTGCATCCCTTGCCATATGCACAAAATTCAGTATTGCAAAGACAGAAATGAAGGCTGACACTGTTAATCACTAACACCTAATGTGTTGTAAGGAAATCAGAGAAAGCACCTTTTTCCTCAGAGTTAAGAGGTGGTAATTCCACCCTCTCTTGCAGAGAAAACATTGGTTGCTGAAATTAAATTTTCACAGGTCAAAAAAAAAAAGCCCTCTAGGTGGTTTCTAGTCCATGCAGTTAACTGAGCCTGTGAATTTTGAGACAACCCCCCTCAGATAGACATCTTATTTTCCAAGGCTTTTTGGAAAGACTAATGAAGATGAAATGAGAAGCATTTTATTATCCATTCCAACACAGAGGCCAGGAATGGGAACAGCAGGGGACTCTGCTCTGCCCACATACACAGGTCTCTACATTAGAAACTCAGGGGTGAAGGTGTGGGCACAGTTTGTGCAAAGAGATGGACCCAGCTGTGTAGGAGAGTGAGGATGAAGAAGGAGGTGATGGTAAGAGATGCAGAAGGAGCACACAATGGGTGAACCAGTCTGAGAGTTGGATTGACAGTTGCACCAGAAGAGATCAGTATAATGACAGCATCCTGGGTCTTGGATTTAAATTCTTCAACCAGATTCCAGGGGAGAATTTTTGCTATTACCTAAGCAAGACAGGTGAATTGTCAAAGTAACTTCAAACACAAAGAACCCCAGAGACTCACTGGGATGAATGTTTGCTGGGCAATACACTTTAGGATCTGAATTGTACTAAAGCACATCAAAAAGATGTGCAAAAGAGCACAAGTGTCTCATCAAGTAGTCCTCCAAAGCCACACCCAAAGGCAAGCTCTGTTCCCAGTTTACCACCCTGCATGTGTCCTGTGTAAAAGCAATGGGAAGCAGATGGGAAATGCAGAGCTCTGCTCACACACTCTGCAGAACTTCCCAAAGCTGGCACAGGAAAAGGAAAGTCCACAGGCCCAGGGATGTCAGCATTTCCCCCCCCCCCCCCCAACACTTCTGCTCTGGAAAGGGGATACTCAATGATTCATGGCAAGCTTTTGTGGTGCCACTATAGAAATACTTAGTTCAGAAGAGGCTGTGTTGCCAGACAAGTTAATGCCATGGGGAACATGACACAGTTATAGCTCTTTGTGGTGAAAAGTGGGCATCCAAGTGTGCAGTGAATCCTGAAAGCTTTGTAGGAGCCCCATAATCGTTTCTGTGGGCTGATGGGGTGAGAACATGGAGCTCTATGCCCTACCAACCACAGATGCCTTTCCATTTAATTCACTCTTTAACCAATTACACCTTCACTACAATTTTAAACCATCTGTTGCATGTTTGGCTCTTTAACAAGGACTTTTAATCTATACTACCCTCTGCCAAACTTTAAAGGCATATCTCCAGATCAACTGAACAAGGACAAAGTAGAAAGTGAACACAGCCAATACCAGAAAAGCATGGAACAGATTTCCCCTGGATACAGGTTCCTACAGTCCTTATATCAAGATGAAGTGACTTGCCTGTGATGGAAGAACAAGTCAATGGCAGAGCAAAACAGAACTGAGGTAACTTGGGTCATAGTAGTTTACTCCAAAAAGTTAATCCCTCCTAATGTACATGTAAAGGAGTTTCTCTGAGGGAGATCCAGGTTTATTACACACCACCCCCCTCTCCTACCTCTGAAGGCTGGTGGGGCAGCAAGCCATGTACTCAGTGCTAAAGGTGTCTGAGGAAGAGCAGGCATCACTTCTTGAGAGAGCTCAGTGTTGCCAGGTGGTCCTTGCCTGTCCTACACTGTGTTAGGGCACCAGTGGCCCCTTGCTGCAGGAAGACCAAAGCTTTCCAACACATGGAACAAAAGAAGCCCATGTTGTGAGACAGCAGCCCCCAAAATGGAACCCATGGGGAAATCCCCATGCTACAAGCTGCAATGCTGCCATCAAAAGCAAAGGGCTCTTGGCTTGTACTGAGCACCCACATCATGTGGGTATCAGGGACCTGGAGGGCTTTTCTGACAGTTTTGCTGATGTCTCAGTATTAATCCAAACTTTTCTTTGTTCAAGTGATTTACTTGCACATTCAGAGTATAAGTTCTCTTTCAGTTCACTTCCAGAGTAAAGGGTAAACCTGTCACTTTGCTCCAGCTTGCCCCAGGAATTGTTATTTTATCAGTGCAGCCAAACACCAGCACAGGGCTTTTATCACTGCAGCAGATTCTTCCTTGTGCACATGTACAATTCAGTCCAAACCAACTCTCACAGGGATTTAGTTCTCCACTGCAGCACACGGGCCAGCCTCTCTCAAATCCTAATTTGGACATCCCAAATGCAATGTGGCTGAGAAAGTGGTTGACTTTCAGCCAATGAGGCATTTCTCCCTGGGGGCCACACCTTCACCAGGAGAGCTGGAGCATTTTGCAGGGCTGCACTGAGCTTTCTCCCCATCCTGAAAACGTGGATGCCCCAAAGCCACTCTTTCTCCAGGATGCCCACTGCAGCAGGGGGCCAAGCTGAGTGCAGATCAAGGCCAGGCTGAGCAGTGTGGGTGTTGATATCCAGACCTGCTCAGGATGCTGCAAAAGGACAGAGGGAATAATGTCCTTCCCAGTCCAAAGACAACCTCTGTGTGCAGAGAGGTTATGCTGCTCTTTGAAGAGCAGCCAGGAGCAGGGTGTGCTGTGCAGTGCCCCAGCCCCAGGAGCAGCAGCAGCCTGTCCCAGGGAATGCCTGGCAGCCCCCAGCAGCTGTGCCACTGCCAAGGGAGCTGCCAGCTCTGCTCACATCCACCAAGGGAGCAGCCCCTGCACGTGGCTCTAATTCTGCCTAAATTCACCCCTGAACCCTGTGGGCTTTGCAGGCTTCCCCTCTCACCCCTCCACGATGCTGTGCAGACAAACCCCTCTTCATTGCATTCAGGGGAGGGAATATATAAAGAAAAGCTGCACTACGGATGAGCACACAGCCCTGGCTCTGTGTGGGGAGCATCTCTGGAAAGGAGCCAAGTGGCTACTGAGCCCTTGCAGTAAAAAACCACAACCAGTTTTCCTGAAGACTTACAAATGGAGGCAGAGAGAGATTTGAATTAAATTCCAGAGAGGAGCTGCACAGCTACAGTAAAGCCCCAGGTCCTTGGGAGGAAAGGGGGTTTCTCCCCAGTTGTGCTGCTCTGCTGGGGGCCTCTCTCATCTTCCCCTTGGCTTTTTGACCTGTCTGAGCATTCACACAGCCTAATTGTTTATAGTATTTATTTCCCAGTGCTCTCTTGGACCTTTGGAAATGTGCACTGCCTCTTGTTTGGGTCACTGCTCATTGCTGCTGCCTCTGCAGAGGAAGGGCTGGCTCTCCCTAGCAATGATCAATATCCAGGTAGCCAGATCCTCCATTCCAGCCTGAGCAATCCTGATGGGCAGCCTATGCATTTCTCAAGTCTGTCCATTACATTTTCTGATAGCATTTTTGGGTTTGGCTTTTTCCCCTTCTCTGGGCATGTTAGAAGGAGTTACAGGCAGAGCAGGCTGTTGTACACCCCTTGGGCTGTGATTGTCCCTGTAAGACCACCAGACCCTTTTGTTCTGACCCCTCTAAGTGGGGAAATAATGACACAGCTTTGAAGTAAAGATGCCTGTTCTTTTTGGTTTTTTTTTTTCTCATCTTGAGCACATCAAATCTTCCGGATCAGACAGGCCTTGCTCAGGGCACTGTTCCTAGAAGCTGCATTGTTTTAGCTTTAACCTCCAAGTGCACCCTGAGCAGGAATGGGCCATGGGTGCAGATGGACACAAATTCCTCTGGCTCAGGTTTTTGCTGGCAGGGTGCAGGTGGCTGCTGGCCAGCAGCAGTGGGGCTGCAGGAGCAGAGCCCTGAGCCTGGCAGGGGAGCCCCCACACTCAAATCCAGGGGTGGGAGTTGACTCCTCACCCTCCATCTGAGACTCCCTTGGCAAGGAAGGGTGCCAACATCTGGCTGGGCTCTGTCTGCTTTGCACAGCTGCTCCTGGCACGGGCAAGAGGGTCACGCCTGCCTGCCGACCCAGCCTTATCATTTTTAAACTTCTTCTTTTCTTTTAATTTGAGTCCCTTGCAATTTTACTTGCAAATCCTTGGCAACCGAGTGAATTGCTATTTACAGTGAATTTCTTGCAACACCATCCAATCAGGGGAAACCCCACCAAAAAAAAGAAATCAGCAAAATTTGTGGGGTCTCTTGTAGCATCTGTCACATGACCCCAGCTGGGAGGGAGGTCACTGACTCCTTTATCACCCTGCCTGGATGCCAGGGATGAACCAGGCAGCTGAGAAACTGAACACTGTGTGAAGCAGGGCTTCATTAAAATAAAATACACCAAGCACATTGCATTGTATTGATTTGTAATTCTCACCAGTGGTTGCTTTCATAAAGTAATTGCAGATGCCCACTCTTGTTGCTTACAAAGAGAGCAGTCAAAATCTTTGTCTTGCTTAACAGCCTCTGCATCAAAGACCTCATGAGAGGTTTGGACATTTTAAAAGGATCAGCAATTATCTGTGCTGCTGGCTTTGCATTCAGTTTCCTTGCATATTCATGCCAGTGATATTTTAACATGCACATAACAGGAGGAAGCAAAGACTGACAGTAGGGGATCCAGCTGAAGTGAAGCAGATGTCTTTTAAATTCAGAACACATACAGCACAGAAACACTGAGTGATCAAACACAAACTAGAAGCAAAACCAGGGAAAACAGATTTTATACTTAAAACTGAGCACTGCAGAAAGAACAAAGAGCCTGAGTGGTGCAAAACAAACTTATATTAAAAACCTCTTCACTCTGAACACCCCACTGCATTGCCAAGGAGCACAGGTTAGGAATTTCAATAAATTTAGTTTTATGTTGACTGTGTTCCTTTAATTATTACTTTTTGGCACAGCATGTAGGACACCTCCAGGCCAAAACACAAGTGATGTTGAAAGTGCAACTGTTCCTTCCCTTTGGGAATGAAAGTTTTCTGATTATTATATAAAAATATTTGGATGTATTTTTTAGTGATTCATCCCATTAGCAGCTATATTATTAGTAGTGAGTCAGAGAATGTTTTGCTGATGTTTTAAAATACGCAGTTTAAGGTCAGAACCTACTAAACTTCACCAAGCAAGCAGGCCTGGTGTGAAACAGCCTTGTTCTCTCCAGTGGGATTGCTCTAATGAGCAAGGGTTGGCAGCATGTGATCTTAGATTGTGAACTGTATAGAGCAGCTTCATTTTAATTGCAAGGCACTGGGCACATCCAGGCAGCAGCAGAACTTAAGGATAAAAGAACAAGTGTAGAGAAACAGCAGATAATTATAAAATGGAAAAGAACCCAGGGTGGAGGGTTTCTCTTTTTGCTGTTAATCTGGGAAATTTATTCAACTGTGGCAACAACCAGTGGTCATTAGAGGAGCACTGTGACACCAGACAGTAAAAAAAGCTCAAATCTAGGCTTTTACAGCAATCACAGGCCTGAAGACCAACATTCAGCCTCCTTGGGAACAGCCCTCTTCTAAAAGAAGACCTGAAATTTAACCTACATGCCCGAGGCTATCTTTGGTGCAGAAGCCCTTCTGGATAAACCAAAGTGATGAGTCCTTGGCAGGGGAGCAGAGTTACTTAGAGCTCTGATTTGGCTCTTGCACAGCACAGATGAGGCCATGGGGAGAGGCTCATGGGCTGGGGGGGCTCAGCTGCTTTGTTTTGCTGCTACTCACTCAGGATTTTATGAAATTTTGATCCATACAGATTAGAAAACTGCCTCCCCTCCCACACTTTAATTTCACTTGGGTTTCAGGGAAAGCTAAAAAAACCCAAACCAAACCAAAATAAAACTCAGCTTAAAATACAGCTTCTGTTTTGGGCATGTGCCCACTGGCTTAAGAGTGTCCCCCAGTATGGAGAACATTCCAAAATACAGCTTGCACTTTTCCCAAACCCCTTGTGTTCCCCTGGGCCCTTGCACAGCCAGGGGCTGGCTGTGAGGCAGAACCACATGGCATTCACACTGGTTTGCTTTTTGCCTGGGTGTGTTTCTGTTAAATCTTTTCCCTGCCAGAACCACGAAGGACGAGGCTGAGAGGAAAAGACACCCAGGCTGTCGGTGAAACCCTTCCTGGAGAAGGTGACATAAACCTTGCATACAGAAGATTAAGCTTAATCTCTGAAAGGGGACAGCAGAAAGGCTGGTAGGCTTCAAAATGAGCTACAACAGCTGTGTTTGGGTTGGCCAACAACAGCTCAGCCTTGGCTGAGGCTGGCTCAGCTCATGTGAACAAGGCAGATTATTAAAATACAGCGTTCAGCAATCCCATCCTTGGAGCACTTGACAGTGCTGCCTCCTCCTTTGTGTGCTGCTGCTTTGACTGAATGTGGCAACAAAGGGAAGTGGAGTAATAATGTGAGGTGCCCATGACAACAGTCAGTGATAATCCTACGGTGCTGTCCTTAGTTCAAAGCAAAAGGTACCATTTACTGGCTTAAAGCACTCTCTTTTTGTTTCAAAAGTACCTTTTGGGTAGGGAAATGCATGTCTTTCTCTTTGTCTGGCTTAACTGCTGAGCTTAATTGGCCTTATTTTAGAGCATAATAGATAAATCAGCAAGACATGGCAGAATTCAGAATAAATCAAGCTAAAAAGCTTTTCATAACTTGCAAGTCACCACAGAAGGAGAGAAACTGCCCATTTTCTACAGTAATAAGCTATGCTACCAACCTGAAGAGCAGTTTAAAATAATTAACAATGCCAAAAAAGAAAGGGTGTGTGTATGAGTGGTTCTGCAGAGCCACTCCACCCAGTACAATGGGAAAAAATTAACTGGGTGGACCTGTGTTCCTGTGCCAGTTTAGAATGACTGCACTTTATATTTCTGTGCCTGGAGATATACATTTCTTGCACGTGATCACAAGCATTGAGGCAAAAGAAGAGCTTGAAAAGCAAAGTAGGACAAAAAAAATCACACTCAAGAAAAGAAATGGAAACAATTTCTACAGCAAGATAAAGAGCAACTCACAGTGTATTTTCAGGGGTGCTGGTTTCCTTCTTCACAGTAATTATATCATTTATTAGGTGATGTTTCCTGTATGATATTTAGAATTATTGTGGGAGGATGTCACAACATCCATGTTTATTAGATAACTTTGGGGACCTTGCTGTGGGAGACTGTAAGAGAAAAGAATGAGAGACATAAATTGTCTAAGGAAGATTGAGTGCTCTGTTTGAATGCAAAGGGCACCACACACTTAATGGAGATGGGAAATAACCCTGCAGTGCCCTCTCTCCTGCTGATGTAAAATGTCTGGTATTCAGCTTTAACCTGGTATTTAGGACATGGCTGGTACTGACAATAATCAGGAAAAAAAAGGATGCAAGCCCTGCCAGTTCCTGCTGGGGAGGAAGGAGATCAAAGAAGTGCATGTGCAGAAAGGCTGGGAGATCTGGAAGAGAAGACTGAAGGAAGAAACCTTGGAGGGACAAAAAAAGCCTGTGTCAAACACCAAAAAAAGCCCACAGAGCAGTTAAGTGTGCTTTTACAGAGGGATTGCTCAAAAGGGCTTTCATTCTCAGAGAAGAGCTTCAGGGTGATTCTGCTCTGGAGCCTGGACACTTGAGGTTGATCAACAACTCTGCTGTCGATGGCAGCCTGGGATCCTCAGAGCTCTGTGCCACCACTTTGGGACAGGGTTTGAGGCTTAAACCAGACAGAAGAGTGGGCTGGGCCCTGACATAGGTTCAAACAATGTGTTATGAAGACTGTGTTAGTCCAGGTCTGGTCACAGTCACCTCTTTGTTGGTAAGTTTCTTTCCCCAGGAGAGCCCAAGAATGAAAGCCAGCTCCATTCACTCCACCTTCATGACAAATATGTTGGACTGATACTTACTGAAAAAAGAGAAAAAATGATGGAAGTGTAGGGGTTTTTTTTGAAAAATAAAAGGCATTGTATCAGTTGTACAGAGGGAAATATTCAAAGTATTCAGGTTTTGTTTCTGGAGTCAAATCAACTCGATTTCCTCTCCTTCAATAGGATGTCCCTTTGGTATTTGACATATTTTCTGCTTTCTGAAATACCAATTTTATTGTTGCTTGTAGTGAAATAGATTTTAAGGATCCTCTCAGTGTGCACTCATGAATAAATGTTAATTTCCTCAAGTCCATCATCTTGGCTGTGTAATTTTACTTGGGGCAGCACTACTGCAGGTTTATGTGGGGTTCCCTCCAGGTCTGCTCTCAACCAGCACCTCTGTGCATGGCTGAAGATATTGCTGCTGCCAGCTGTGCCAGCAGAGCTCAAACATCAGCATCACTGATCTCTTGGCAGAAGCAGGGTCTCCTTGGCAGACCTGA
>VZRX01019395.1:0-56682 GCA_013398075.1 Notiomystis cincta | reverse complement strand
CGCCGGAGGCTCGAGGAGCGGGGGGCAGCCGGGGCGACCTGGGGTTGGGCTCCGCCGCTCCTGTCTCCGGAGCCCGGGGGGCGGCCTCTGCCTTCGCCGCTGGGCTGCCGGGCCGGGGGCTCTGCTCGGTGCGTCCCGCTGCCTGCAGCCACCCGCACCCCGGGTCCGTGAGCTTCCCGGTGCCGCCGCCGCCACCACCCGCACCCCGCGTCCCTGAACCTCCCGATGCGCCTCCCGGTGCCCGCCGCCGTCCGCACCCCGTCTCCGTGTGTCTCACGTTGCCGCCGGCGCCACCCGCACCCCGCGTCCGTGAACCTCCCGGTGCCGCCGCCCGCCCCGCCGTGTTCTGCCCCAGCCCCGGCAGCGGGGCTCCCCCTCCGCCTCCTGCTCCTCCGCTCCCTCCGGTGCACGGTGGCTCGGCGGGTCGGTGCTGCCGAGCCCGCGGGGATCCACCGGGGCTGGGGAAGGGGAACCTCTCCCTGCATCCTGCACCCTCCGGTGAGGAGCCGGGAGTGGGGGCAGCGCCCTCGTGGGTGCCGAGAAGGTGACAGGGACCAAGGCGCTCCTCGCTCTCTGTGGAGTGACACGGGCACGTTCAGTCTGAGCCCGAGGAGTGACCACGGGGACTGCTGGGTGCCGGGTCCCAGCTCTTCCCCCCGCCCAGCTCCGGGGCCTCCCGTGCGCGGAGGGACCCACTCTGCCCCAAGGAGCCTCCAGGCACACGACGCCTCGGGCCGTGCCGGGGTGGAAGGTGTGAGGTGTCCCGCAGTTTGTGGTGTCCCGCAGCGGTGCGTGGGCTGGCAGGCAGCTGCCTGCCCAGGGAAGGGATGATCAGCCTCTGCATTGGGGGGATCGCAGCAGGACAGTTTCCAGACCTGCCAGCCTGGCATGCCAGACAGAAAGGTGGGTGAGGAGCCTCCATTAGCCACCGCTGCTCCCCTCAGAAATTCAGCAAAAGGCAAATAAATAGTGAAATGGTCGCTGCGAGGGAACAGGGAGCCAAGGAAAAGAAATATTCTGGGAGGGCGAGTGCACTTTGGAGCCACATTACAGCTCGCTACTCGAGCAGTTCTGCAGCAACTCACTTAATCACAACAGAAACCTTTATTAACGATACTGAAAAGCAGTGAATAAGTGGGTCATGTATAATAAGCCATTTGTGTTCAGTAGGTGAATACCAATTTGATAAAAGCTGTGTGTGCTGAAAACCTGTATAAATCGCTGTTTAGCAGATCGGAGATTGATCATTTCATTACCGGCTGGTGCAGCTTTCCCTCCACACCACGAGAGTCCGGCAGGATGGAGCCGTGGAGCGGCAGCGGGGCTGCGGCCGGCGGGATGGATTCGGCTGTGGCCGCTGGGCACGGGCAGGTCCTGCCCGGCTCTGCCCGCAGCAGGCAGCGCCCAGAGCTCGCCGCCATCTCTGCCCGGTGCTGGAGGCCTGGAGGAGCCTCCATGGCACCGCGAGGCTCCGGCACGGCCCGGGAGTGCGTTCACTCTCCCGTTTAACTTGTCCACGCCGGATGCAGCGAGGGAAGTGACCGGGAGCATCGGCGAGCGGCCACGAGCGCCCCTGGGGCGCGGGGGGCTCCCCCATCCTGCCACCGCACAGTGGGCAGCGAGGTTCTGCTCGCAGGGCAGCCACGGCTGTGGGGAGCGAAAAGTCACAATCAGAGAAAGTCCTTTACCTGCTCCCGCGGCAAAGGCTCTGCCTTTGGCAAGGATGGAGCCAGGACGGGCTCCAACTGCCCCGTGAGAACATCTGAGCCGGAGGATTCTTCCCACCATCCCTTCCCTACCCACAGCGCTGCCTCTCCCCCTTCTCTCCTCAGGCTGGCGCCTTCAATTATTCATGCCCCCCTCTGCAGCCTGTGCACGCTGGGCTGCTGCCATCGGCTTTCTCATGCGCTGGCTGGGAAGCTCCAGCCGCCTTCCCAGCCTGCTGGCTCTGGAGCGGGGCAGGGGAGCCGTGCCGTGAGGAGGAGCAGCCCGGCTTCTCCCCGGCACCGTGAGCAGGCGATATCGCCTCGCCTCAGCAGAGCCGCGGCTGGAGGCTGGAGGGAGCGGGGCCCCGGCTCCCCAGGGCGCTGCCCTGCTCCGTTCCCACACACCCCGGTGATTATTCTATCAATTACTTTCATAAACACTTTGCATTCTACCGGATTTTTTCACACTTCCTGATGGGAATTCTCCATGCGATGTGTTTTTCCTGCTGCTGTTCGTGCAGTCATTCAACGCAATTACATCTGACACCTCTCCTCATCAAACGTCTGGGCTTTCTCTTCCCTTGAAGCGGCTGACAGACGACGGGCCAGACACTGGGAATTATTACGTTAGGACAGTGACAGCTAATTTTAATCATAACCTTCCCTGTGAGCGAGGCAGGAATCAAGCAAGAGCCGGCACGGCTGCACGCAGTCCGGGAGCCGTGGGCAGCACGGCAGGGCTGGAGAGGGGCCCTGGAGTGGGCCAGGGAGCTGGAGGCTCTGCACTGCTGCCTCCTTCATCAGGGCTGCTCCGGGGGCCGGAGGTGCCCAGGTGGGCACCTGCTGAGCCCTCTCCCCTTCACGGCTCCTCTGGGATCGTGGTTCATGGCGTGAGTGGGACTCGTGCACCTCAGGACAGACACCTGGTCCTGTCCTCGACAGCTCTGGCTCTGTCCCAGCTCATCTGTTCCACAGCCGTTTCCCCTCCAGCAGGATTCTTCCCTGCCTGGTTGCCCCCTCCCTGAGGCTCCATCTGCGGTGGGTGCCCGACTGGGCAGTGGGGATGTTGGCTGGGCTCGGTTGTGATGGGTTATTGATGCCTTGAGTGGTGTTCTCCGTGTGAAGCTGGGTCGGGATGAGCCCAGCAGTGACGGGGTGGGCAGAGCCGGGCACGAGGGTGCCGTGTCCACCAGGCACTGCCAGCGCCTGTGTGGTGTGGGCAGCTCTCAGCAGCGGCTGCCACTGCCAGTGGCTCGTGTTTTGGGTGCTGGCTGTGAGACCGGGGGGCTGATCTTCAGCAGAGCAAAGCTCCTGCCTGCCCCATCCCATTGCTGCTGAGAATCCTCTCCTGCCTGCTGGGAGCCATCCCCTGGCAGAGAGCAGCACCAGAGCGAGTAGTGGCTGCAGGACGGCTGCACACTCTGCTGGAGCCCCACCGGGAGCTGTCAAAAAAAGGCCATTTTAGGGCTTTGCTGCTTATACTATCAAATAAAAGCTCTTCCTCGAGCCCCTTGGGAGGGAGTTGTCTGAGAGCTGCGAGTCTCCACATGGGAGCAGCAAGTCTCCTTGTGTGGGCAAAGCTTTGTGTGGCCGGGGCCGGACGAGATGCTCACCACTGACATCTCTCTTGCTGTGGGAGTTAAACATTAGGGGAGTGGGGAGTGCTGGGGGCAGGAGCTGGGGCAGCCCAACGCCATGGGGCACTGTTGGAAATAGCTGCAGTTTTCAAGGTTAATTCCAGCTCCCCGGTGAGGTGAGTGCTGCCTTGATCACACTCACTGAGTTAGCTGGGGTTTTCTCGGTTTTAATTCACGTGCTGCAAATCTGCGCTCCTTCTGCTGCTCGTATGACAGCAAAGAGGGGCAGAGCAATGGCGCTGCCATCCCCAGCATGTGGTGGGAGCCTCCTGGCCCCAGCCAGGGCCGCAGCGCTCCAGCCCGACGCGTCTCGTGGGAAGGGACATGGCTGGATGGCTGGAGGAGCAGCGATCCCTCTGCTGCCGCCAAAGCCCTCTGCCCGCTCAGCTGCCGGGGCCGGAGCCACCCGCCCTCTCTCAGCAGCGACGCGGCCGTCACGCCGTGTTTATGCAGCGCTTTGCACCGCGATGTGTTTTCAGCGCCCCGGGGTCAGCATCCCCGCTCGCAGCCTTGTCGGGAGGAGACGCATCCGCAGCTGTTAGCGGCGGTGGGAAGGGGAGGGGAGCGAGGCTGCAGCCCGACCTGTGCAGCAGCCTCTGGCGGATCCGGTGTCCCCGTGGTGGGGACAGTGCGGGTCACACAGCCCGTGCCCTGGGGAAGTGCCAGGCCTCTTCAGGACCCAGCCGGAGGGCGCCTCCTGTGCCTCCCCATCCCCGGCGCGGGTCTTGCTCAGGCAGATTGTGCCAAGGGGCGGGGGTCGTGTGGCAGCCGGGAGGGTCCGTCTGTCCCTGGGTCCCTGCCCCGTCCGTGTGCCGGGATGTGCCTCGGGTGCCTTTGCAGGTGGCAGGACACGGTGCCTCTGAAGACGGGGCTGTCGCTTTCCATCAGCCGCGGGAGTCGTGGGTTCCTGGGAAGGGGACGGTGCTGGAGGCATCACGGATGTCTGGGGAGGGGACGGTGCCGGAGGGGCTGTGGGTGTCTGGGAAGTGTCAGTGGTGGTGGTTTCTGTCGGACACATTTGCTTTTCCTGCAGCGGTGCAGCACAAACCCAACAGGTCAGAGCCGGCCCCACGCCAGGGAGGCAGAGCAGGGTCTGGATGGAAAAGCCAGTGGGCAGGAGCAAGAGCAGAGGGGCGTTTCAGCTCCCCCAGCCGCTGCCCCGGCCCTGCCGCCTGCTTGGTCCGTGTCACCCCACCAGTCCAGCGGCAGCTCCAGTGAGGGCTCCAGCTCAGCTGGGCAGAGAAAGAGGCTTCTGACTCCTGTCTTAAGGAAAAAAATCCCCCCCGGAGCAGGAACCTGCGCTGGCCGGGTGATTAACAGGCGTTAGCAAATGTCCAATGCATATTTAATTGTCCTCTGGTACATCTCTCCACAAACATTAGCCTGAGTGCGTGCCCATGACGCTGCTGTGCTCGTGTCTGTCCCTGTGCCTTGTGGGGGCTGTGGTGGGGGGCTGTGGAAGCTGGCACAGCTGTGGAACGGCAGGCAGAGTCCTGGAGAGGCTCCTGGGGCTGCACGGCGTTCTGTGCTCCAGGGGGCTGTGGAGGAGGCAGGGGGTTGGAGCAGGGCTCTGCGGGTCGTTCCCAGGTGCCCGGGGCAATGCACGAGCTGCTCTTGCCCCAGCACAGCCCCAGCCCCGCTGCAGGCAGCCCCTCCCTGTGCAGAGCGTGACCAAGCTGAGGGATGCTGCCCACTGCAGGGAGGGAGCCTGCAGCCCGTCTGTCTCTGGTTTATGAGAGCACCAAGCTGTCCCAGCAGGCATTTTCAATTCCGTTTATCTGTGTTTCCCCATTGAGTTCATTTTATTTCCCCTGATTTTTGTTTCCTGGAAGATTTATTGATCCTGGTGTTCTCAGTTTATGACAGGTAGCAGGCCATAAAGCACACAGAGCATCTGCCCCCAGCAGTCCCCTCCCTCCTGCTGCAGGGACGAGGCACCAGTGTCAGTGGGGGGAGAGGGATGGGGCTGGGCTGGGCAGGGGGCCGGGATGCTGGAGGGACAAGGCACTGGCCAGAGGTGGTGACTTGTCCAGTGTTCACAGGAGCAGTGTCCAGGCAGCTTGGCTGCCCCAGTGCAGGGTCCATGCCCAGCCTGGGGGCTGCCTGGGGGGACCCTGACCTCCACTCGTGTCCCCGTGGGGAGCAGGGCTGGGGGTGCAGTGGTCTCATCTCTCCAGGTGGGGCCGGGGTCCAGGGAGGGCACACGGTGCTGCTGGAGGACACACCTGAGAGATGTGTCCCCTGCAAAGGTGATGACCCTGGGTATCCATCTGGGGGATCTGTGCCCCTCTGGATGGGCTTGGAGGTGGCCAAGCTCTGGGGTTAATTAATACATACGCTTCCCAATTAAAATCGGAAGGAAAGAAGGCGCTTGGTTCAATCCGCCCTTTTCTCAGCTTATCTGCCAAATTCCCGTCTGTGGGAGCAGGTTTTAATTGTGTTCACAGTAATTTGGACCTGGCTGGAGCCCTCAGGCCATCACCCCCCCTGCACTGCTGGAGCTGTGGTGTATGGGGGGCTGGTGCAGGCTCGGCTGGGCTTTGGCGATTGCTCCTGCCAGCAGGAATTCCGTGGGGCAAGAGCCTGATCCTGCAGCCAGGGGATGGATGGGAGAGTGCTGGTTAATGACTGGACACAGCAGCCTCAGCACCACTGTGGCTTGGAGCACAGAGGAGCCCTTTGTCCTGTGCCAGGAAGACCCCTCTGCTCCTCCCACAGCCTTAAGTCCCCAGAGCTGTTCCCTTGCCTGGGTTCCCTCCACTCCCCGGCACAGGATCCACGTGGCTGCTGGTGCTGGGTTCTGGGTGAAGGGATGCGGGAACAGCACTGGGAACCCCACCAGGACACCCTGCCTTGGTAAAACCCAGTGTTGGGTATTTCCCTCTGTTCCCTGCTGAGATGGATTAAAGGAAAGCGATAAGTGGATGGGATTTCCATGCATCCAGAGGGACAGGGAGATATTAGAGGTATTAACTTTTTGTCTGGGCTGATAGTAATTGGTTTTCAGAGGGATCAGGGCTGGAGAGAGTGTTGCTCCCGACAGGCTGTGTGTCCCAGAGGGCTGCGGTGGCTCCGATGGGACCTGCACTGTGGCTGTGAGCCGGCAGCATGAGGCGGTGAGAGGAGAGAGGAGGCACAGGGCAGCCTCTGCAGCCGGAGCAGTGAAGGCTGTGCAGGGGGACACGGTCACAGCCCTGCTCCCGTGCCGTGCCGCGGAGAAGCCGCCGCTCCGGTCGCGGCAGCAGCGTTTGCCGGTGGCCTGCACGCTGGGGCCGTCTGTGCGGAGGAACAACAGTCTCTCCAGAGGAGATGAAAAGAATTCTAATTACATCTCTGAACAATATTTGTTTTGAGCGAGGAAAGCAAACCATATGGCGTGTGGGAGCCTGTTTGGGGCCGCATTAAGCGAGGATTTGTTTTTCAGTTATGTCCTGATCTGAGTGAGACGCGATCATGCTCTGTTTTATTTCTTACACCTCAGAGGTGCGGTGGGTCCCGCACTCGCTTTGGGACAGAGGTCTGAGGGATGCTGCGGGAGCAGGGGGCCACAGGTTCCTGCTCCCTCCCTTTCCCCTCACTGCTCTTTGCAAAGTTTGTGGGGAGGGGGCAGGCAGCTCTGCTGGCGATGGGGAGGGGACACTGGGGTGGGAAAAGAAGCCGGGGATGACAGGGACCTGTCTGCTCTGCTGTTGGGGCTCGGTCTCTTTGGCCAGGGAAGGAAGGACCCAGGCACTGCTGGTGGCCCTGCCCGTGTGGCCGGGGGCACTGTCCTTCCCTGGGACAGTGGTGTGTCCCCACAGGCACCCACAGCCCTCGCTCTGTCTCCAGCAGCTCTCTTCACCGAGACGCCCCACGACATGACGGCGCAGGCGGGTGAGGATGTGGAGATGGCGTGTTCCTTCCGCGGCAGCGGCTCCCCCTCCTACTCCCTCGAGATCCAGTGGTGGTACGTCCGCAACCACAAGGACTGGACGGACAAACAGACGTGGGCTTCCAGTCAGGTAATGCCCCTCCTCCTCCTCCTCCTCCACGGCAGCACGGAAAGGCAGAGCCCTTCTGGCAGAGCCCTTGCCTGCACTTGCCCAGGGAAAGGGCTTTGTTTGCAGCCACTCTTGGGTTCAGTGGGGGACCCCAACCCGCAGCAGCGTCCCTGGTGCTGACCAGACAGGCAGAGCAGGGTTGCAGCAGAGAGGAGCCTGGGGGTCCTGTGGTGCAGGACTCTGCATGGGCTGCTCAATGTCCAGCTGCACTGAGGATGCTCTGGGGTCAGTGGGGCTGGGCTGTCCTGGCTGCCCTTCCCAGCCAAGGGGCTGCCTGGCCCGTTGCCATGACCCATCCCAGGCTGAGGCTTTGTTTTTGTGCTTGTGCCTGTGCCTTTGCCTATCTCATCACCAGCTCATCCCTCCTGGCCCTGCACCCTCCATTCCTCCCCTGTTTCCCTGTGTATTGGTCCGGCAAACAGCCTCTCTTTATTTCTCTCTCTGTTCACACAGAGATAAGGGCCAAAGAATGGGAAACGGCTTTGGGGATTTTAATGAGCCTTTATTGTAGTGTCTTTGGCAGGGCTGCTGCTGGTGCTGCCATAAATCGAGAAGCCTCGGGGCAGTGCTGCTGGGATGGGCGGCAGCACTGCCGGGGATTAAGAGTGGACAGGGTCAGGGGTGTGGGAGGCGCTGGGAATGCACAGCCAGAGGCTGCTGCGGGGGAGGATTGGTGCCGATGGGGCAGGTGCTGGCAGCGATCGGTACAGAGCTCCAGGGACAGGGGTCACTATTGCAGCAGTGATGCCGCAGGGATCAGGGCTCCATCCCCACTCCTGGGGAGCACCTGGAGCCCAGATGCAGTGGGACCTGTGGGTGAGCACTCTGTGCTCCCTGGCTGTTGTGCTGCTGCCAGTTCCTCCCATCCTGGGTACCCAGGGTGGCTTCATCTGGGGCTGGGCAGTCCTTTCTCTCTTCCCCCTTCTCCCTCTTCCTCCTTTCTTGGAGCAACCATCCTGGGAGTAAAAATGGGTCTGGTGATCTGAGCTGACCATTTCTCTTCCCTCTCTGGTTTCCCCCACCCTGCTTTTTCCACAGCTGAAATCATCACCACCAGAGGAGCCCGGGAAGGAGGCAACAAAAATCAGTGTGAGTTTGGGTGATGGTTCTTGTGGGGGGCTGCACTTGGGGGCTGGTCCCAGTGCCACGGGCTGGGAACACCAGGGTGGGAGAACTGGGTCTGCCCTGGCTCAGTGCTGGGGGTGACCAGGGTGAGGGATGGCTGCCCTGCTCTCCCTGGCACGGAGAGGCACAGCCTGGACCCTGAGCCTCGTCCGGCATCTGAGCGACACATTAATGCCAGGGATAAAATAATCCAATTGACTCAGCGGATTAGCATCCCAAAGCCATTTAGGCTCACGTGAGCAGAATGAGGAACCACTGATCAGTTAAATAAAACACTCTTGGCCTTCTGCTGCCAGGTGTGCCCCCCCAGCTCTCCCTGCCTTGGGGGAGCTCTGCATTTTGGGGTGCCACAGACACAGAGCAGTGCTGGAAAGCTTCCCACTGTCACCTGGCAGCCTCTCCTGGCACTTCCATTTTTCATTTATTGAGTGAGCAAGGAGGGCTGGGGTGGTCAGGCACCCGTGGCTTCTCAGATGGGTACCCCCCCATCTTGGATCAGCCCCTCATCCCTGGGGAGCCCTTCCCAAGGGAGGCATCACCTTTCAGTACCCATCTGCAGGATCAGCACATGATTCTCTTGCTGGTAATGAATCCCCCCTGCAGGGATCATGTCCCCTTTGATTAATTCACACCCACAATCCATATCCAAACCTAGGCAGGCTCCTCCAGGATCTGTCCCTCACCAGGGTGCTGTGGCTCCCTGTCCCACAAGCAGCAAAGTTCCAGGACTGCTGCTGGAGCAGCCAGAGCCTGGGCTCTGCCAGACCCTGTCTGCGAGCTCGAGGGGCTGCTGCTCTCTGCATCCCACCCAAGCCCTGCTCCAGGGGCAGGAGGGGCCAAGGCGTGTGCATGGAGCCATCCTGGGGCCAGCACTCCCTCTCAACTCACCCGTTGCATGTTTCAGCATAATTAGGCAGTTAATTGCAGGCTGGGATGGAATTGATGGGTGTGCGAGTGTAACCAGGATTTATTTTGAATCATTCGAAGTCTCTGCTGCCTCCTCCAGATCCAGCCAGCAGGGAGAGGCTGGAGCTCCAAACCTCTTTTGTTTGTTGTTATTTCAAATGTCCTTGATCATTAAGTGTTTATGGAATGGAGGAGGCAAATGAGCACGGGTGGTTCTGATGGAACTCGCGGTACAGCCACACCAGCAGGTGACTTGCAACAAACAGCAGAGCCAAACAGTGAGGGGGGAGGTAAATCCCATGCAGGAGCCACCGTGCCAGGCACCCCTTGGCTATGTGTTATCCACCCAACACACCTGGTGCTGGAGATGCTTTGCAGGGATGAGGAGAAGTGAAACATGATGGGTCTGGTTTATTTTTTCCTCCTTTGAACCCAACTGCACAGCACAGGACTGAGCTGGGGCTGGGCACAACAAATCTGCCCGTCCTGTGCCAGGGGCTCTGCCCCATTCCCATGGGCAGTGAGGGCTGTTGCTGCCCTGCCTGTGCTGGCACAGCCACAAGACTGATGGCCAGTCATAAAATCCTCCCTCCTGAGGCTCTGACCTGCTGGGTAGCGGCTCCATGGCCACTGGTGGCACCAGCAAATTGGGGTTTTATTTTATTAGTTCTAAATTTCCCAGCCATTAATTTCAGTGACTTCTGACTCTCCTGAAAAAGAGGTTTTTTTGAAGCTCCTTTCCCATGACAGTCCTGGCATCTGGGCACACCTGCACTGGGGCCTGGCAGCTCCTGCCCCTGCCTCGTCCTGTCCCCCTGGAACCCCATTTCCAGTGATGCAGGACTGGGGCTCATGGCTTCATGTGGGCTCTGAGCAGCCCTGAGATGCTGCTTGGGGTGGCCCTGGCTGTGCCCTGCAGCACCAGCTGCCTCTGAGCAGCTCATGGCACGCAGGGCAGCTGAATGCAGTGTCAGGTGTGTTTGTATTGCTCACGTGGGCAGGTGCCTTCCTGTGCCAGCTCTGGGTGCCCCCACAGTGAGGGGCTGAGGGGACATTGAGGGGACATTGAGGGGCCCTGGTCCCCACGCTGCCCCTGCACAGTTTGGGGTGGGTTTTGCCCCTCTCCAGTCCCGTTTCCAAACACCATAAAATCCTCAGCTAACAAATGCAGCGGCAAGTAGAAAAATGGCCTTTGCCATCCAGTGTGATTATAGGGAACAGAGCCAGGGGCCTCGGGGCGGGTTATAAATCTGATTTATTGACCCAGCCCAGAGCAGCCGCGGCTCTGGCTAGTGAGTAAGTCTTAAATTTCATTGGGTGATAAATACTGAGAGCGAATCAATTTGGTAGAAAAGCTAATTAGCCAGCGTGGTTCCGCATCGATCTGCGAGCCCTGCGTGGCCGGGTGCGAGCCAGGGCTTCCATCATCCTGTGGGCCCAGGCTGGGGCTGGGTCCCCGCACACCAACTTCACCAAGCTTTGCCAGGGCACAAGGCTGGGGCGTGGCGTGGTGGCACACGGTGGGGGCGGCACTGGCCCGGGTGTCTGGGGGGGCAGTGGGAGTCCTGGGGGCCCCCTGACCCCCCGTGTGCCCCGATGCAGGTGGTGAAAGTGGTCGGCAGCAACATCTCCCACAAGCTGCGGCTGTCGCGGGTGAAGCTGGAGGACGAGGGGACGTACGAGTGCCGGGTGATCGACTCCAGCGACGGCAAGGCACGGCACCACAAGGTGAAGGCGTACCTGCGGGTGGAGGCGGCGGGGGGCCCGGGGCACCCCCAGGACACCGAGCTGCGGGAGGCCCCGCTGGCAGAGCTCGCCGCGCCGGGCTCAGCCCACGCACACCACCACCACCACCACCACAAAGCCGGGAAGGAGCTGAAGAAGCGCTCGGCAGACACCTCCTGTGTGCTGTAGGTGGGCGCTGTGGGGGGACGCCGGAGCCCCCCTCCGCCCGGACTCAGCGGAGCCATCAAGGGTCCCGCATCCCCTGCCAGAGACTGGCCCCACCACCCCGTCTTGTCCAGCATCCCTCGCCACCTCCCTCTCCCACAGGGCGCCGCGGGGCACAGCGGTGCCGGGGCTCGGGGTGCCGTGGGAGCCGGAGCTGTCAGTGCCACGGGTGCATCGCCGGGGCTGTGCCCGGGGCCAGGGCGTGTGCCCACACGTGGTGGTCCCCAGCCCACACGTGGTGGTCCCCAGCCCCCCGGCCTTGTGCGGGTGGGCGCCCGCCGCCCGCTGCCACCGTGGCGCCGCGGGCTGTGCTGTGTCCCGGCCCTCTGCCCAGTGGGGACCCTCCCCGTCCTCCCCTGTGCTTCGCAGCCCCAGCCGCCTGTTCCCGTAGGTTGCCCCGTTTAGTTGCTCGGTTCCCGCCCCACAGTGCGTATCTGAGTTCCAGCCTCCATCCTACGGCCCATGTGTACCCCCTCGCCCTGCCCTGCCCCTGCCTGCCCCGCAGCCCCCAGCACGTCAAGGCCTGAGCTCAGCAGAGGAAGGACGGCACATTCCTGGCATCCTCCCGGCACGCTCTGGCATCGCTCAGCCAGGCAGCTGCCCGTGCTCCGTGTATGCCTGGGAAGCTGTGCCGTCGGAGCTGGCCCCTTGCACCCATCACTCCTCCTCCCCTCGCATTTCACAGGGGATGGGGGGGCTCATCCGTCCACCCTGGCCCCATCCCGCTGCCCGCGCCGGCGTGGCTCTGAGCCCCTCCCAGTCGAGCATCCCTCCCTCTCTCCCAGGCCACAGCACCACATTGCCCCGGGCAGGGTCTGGCCCGAGGGCTCCTATGTCGCAGTGCAAACAGCAGAGCTCGTCCCTGCTGCCCCCACGGGTGACCACGGCCACGGGGGACGGAGCTGTGGGAGGAAGAGGGGGGTCCCGAGCCTCCCCGCCCGGGTGCCGGGCGCTGCTCCCCTGCTGCCCCCCAGCCTGCCACCATCAGACCTGCTGCAGCTAATAAAGCTCTTTAAACGAAGCCTCTGTGGGTCTGTGTTCTCTGTCCCTGGCCTGGAGAGGGCACATGGCTGTGGCACTGCCTTGGGCAAAAAGGGGCAGAGCTGGGGCTGCTGGACCGGGGCCGGTGGGGATGGGGATGAGGGTGGGCAGCAACATCACCACCTGCAGCTGAGGGCTCAGAGCTTTAAAAAGCTGCAGCTGGGGAGCTCCTGCCCAGCCTGGGAGCTGCTGCCCTGAGGGGTGCAGGGTACAGCAGGGTGCAGGTGAGCTGAGGATGCTCCATTGCTGTGGCTGTGGGGGGCTGGGTCCTGTGGTGTGGCTGGGTGGGCTGCCAGGGTCCAGCCCCTTTCTGTACTGCCAGGTGCAATCCTGACACTCACCTGGGCACCCAGACCAGATTTCCAGCCTGGTAGGAGGTGGGGACCCCAAAGCAGGGTGTTGGCTGCCCCTGGGGCCTGGCTCTGCCTCTCCAGTGGGAGAGCAGCTCTGAGCACTGACAATGCCCAGCCTGGCCCAGCTGCCTGGAGTCCTGCAGCTCCTTTGCAGCTTGTTACTTCCTGGACCTCCATCATGCTCACCCCTTGCTGTGCTGATAAGAAAGAGAAAGAGCTGGTGGTTCTTCCTGCTGCCAAAGGTGTCAGCCTGTGCTGGGGGCAGGAGCAGGCAGAGGTGGCTGGTGCCTCTGGAGCCATGGCCACCTCTGTCACCTGGAGGGCTGTGGCCTTGGGGAGCAAAGGGCACAGGAGAAAAACATTCAGGAGCTGCAGGGCAAGGAGAGACTGCTGGTGCAGAATTCCACTTTGCCACAAGCAGTAATGGTGGCTGTGCCACAGTGATCCCTGGCAGAGCTGTGGGGCTGGGGCTGTGCTCAAATTCTCCCAGTCAGGGAATGGGATTGCTGGGGGGAGAAGAGACATTGGGATGCATTGGTCACCAGTGCAGAAAAATGCAGGACACAGCAGAGGAAAAGGAAGAGCCAGGGACATGCTAGGGAGGGCAGGAGGCTGCAAATCACCTCAAACGGGGAGTAAACAAATTACTGTGCAGCACAGATTTGTAAAACCTGGAGGTGAGCTTTAATAATAGCAGCTTTTATTAGAAGAGATTAATTTTGCTGAGTTTGTAGGAAATCTTGTGAGCAGGAGTCGAGGAGAGGACCCTGCTGGATCTGTGTGCATGGCTCAGCAGTGCCTGGTGCCAGGGGCTGTGTGTGGGACTGTGCCCCCAGCCCCAGGTGTGGTGGTCCCCCATGGTCCTGGCTGGGTTTGTGCAGAGGAGGCAGCTGGACACAGCTTTCTCAGTTCCCTGATCCCAGAGAGGGTGGCTGGGTGGGGGGAGCCAGGGGGTCCCCAACCCAGTGTGTTGGGGGCTGCTTGCTGGAGGAGGGTTCTAGCAGGGAAGGCCCTGGGCTTGTGAAGGGGCTGAGCTTAATATGCAAGTCACTGCTGGGGAGGAACCAGCCTCATGAAAATAGCATTTCCACACAGTCCCTCTCCCAGCCATTATCCTGCCTCAGACAAAAGCAATTTACTCAGCCTCCAATAAAGCAAGGGCAATAATGAAGCTGAGAGGAGCTGACTGTGACAGGCAGGACAGCCTCTCCTGCCACCAGCACCCACCTGCTGGTGGGGGCTGAGGCTGTGGGGAAAATCTCTGGACAGCACTGTGAATCCCAGGCTCTGGGTCTCAGTGCAGTCAGTTGTGCCAGAGCCCTGGCTGGGTGATGTGGGTGGTTCCTGGGCACAGGGCAGTGATGGCTGCCCTGGAATCCCCTTGGCATGGGCAGGCTGAGTCCTTGGAGTCCCTGCCACAGCTGAGCTGAGCAGAGCGAGGCTGGATGCAGCATCCTCACCTAATGGATGAGTTTTGTCAAGTACTACAACAACCTAGAAAACTGCACCAGCCCCAAGGGCACTTGGAAACCAAAGGCAGTATTTCACCTCCCTGCCTGTCCTGTCAGAGCAGCTCTGAAGGCTCCTTTGTACAGAACCCAACCAGCGTTAAACACTGAACAGATATTAAAGAGTAAAGCTGACCTGCAGCCCTGTCCTACCAGGTAAAAAACCACTGACTTGTGTTTTCCCTGGAGAAGCAAACAGGAGCAAAGCCTGAATAAAACCAGGGAGACAAGAGGAAGTAACTTCAGCTGAGGGATGTGGCAGCAGACAGTGCCCTTGGGCCCACCAGCTGAGATGTGTTTTGGATGCTCACCCAGGATCCCAACAGTGATGCACAAAGCCTGCTCCATGTAACAATACATTTATTGCTTTGGTTTTTGTATTTCTGAGCTTGCTTCCAAATTTAGTCAAGATGTGCCCTTTTGCTTCACTTGCATAGATCTTCCCAAGTGTCAGGAGGCAGCCTGCTGCCAGGAGCTGCTCGGGTGAAGCTGAGGGATCTGGGAGCAGCTCAGCAAAGCAGAGCCTGTGGACAATCTCTGCAGAAAGAGCCTGGGGATGTGGGGGCTGGAGATCAGGGGAGAGGCCCTTCAGCAGGGGAGTGAGTTGACCCCAAAGTCAAATCATCCTCTGCTCACTGTACCATGTTAACACCTACTGTGACAAACCATGGCACTGCTGGGGTGGCACTGTGCTAACAGCCCCTGCCACTGCTGGCACTGTCTGAGCACAGGCAGAGGCTGTTCTGGGGCACAGGCAGGTGCTTCATCTAATTCTCCTTGGGGTGGGGGTTAGAAATGGCCTGAGAGAACCGTGATCTGGGCATGGGAGAAGTTGTAAATCACTCCCAGGTGTAAATCAGGGCTGGCTGATTCTCTACAGAACCTCACAGAGAGTGAGACAGAGAACAGAGCACATTTGGCTGCCTCCAGCTGCTCTCAGCAACCTGCAGCTGTGAGGAGCAGCCCTGATGTTTCTGAGAGGACACATTGTTCTTGCCAGTAGCATAGGTGAGGAATTTATTGGAAATGCACTTTAACTTCTTCTGAGATTAACTGCTTTTAAAGAGAACAGGTTTATAGTGCACCCCAAACAAGATTCTCTTCCTGGGAAGGGTAAAGGCCAGAAAAAGCTTTTGCTTTGAGTTGTCAGTCATTGTCCAGCTGAGAATGGGAGGGATCATCACAGCTGTGAAGAGGTCAGGGAGGTGTGGGGGGTGCTAAATGGGTACCCCCAAGGATCAAAGGTTAGAAAGTAATTTCTGGAAGATGACTCACTCTTCATATGAAGAATTTGAAGTAGATGTGCCACTTTCTCTGCCTATGATGCTGGCGAGGCACAAGTCAGGAGGGGTCAGGTACCCAGCTCATCCTCAAACACCGCTTCAAAAAAGAAACCTTCTGCCACAGGGATGTCTCAGCCCGTGTCCTGGACTGGGCAGCCCTTCCTCCGCTCCGAACCGTTCGGGGCCTCAATGATGGTGTTTTCCCTGGCGAGCTCTATCCTGGTGGCTCCTCTTTCCCATCCCAGCTGCTGTGTAGCCCTGTCAGGGAGGGGATGCCTCCTGTGAGCCAGTCCCTGGGGCCGTGCCCTCCTGCTGCTGCAGCCTCTGGAGCAGGAGCAGCACGTTGTCGGTGAGCTCGTCCCGCGGGCGCCCCATCCCGCGGAGCCTCACGGGGCGCAGGCTGGCGTGGGGCGGCTCGTACCCCTGGGGGCAGCACACCTCGCTCAGCAGCAGCCACGTGCTGTCAGGGTCCACGTGCATCAGGTGCAGGAAAACACTTTGGAGAGCAGCAAGAAGGAAGGAAAGAAGAGTAAGGACAAGGCCTTTTGGTTGGTGCCCAACCGGGTTGTTAAGAGCTAAGGAGAGCTTTGATGGTGTTGGCAACCTGCACAAATTCAGCTCTTTACAGAGGGCAGTGCGGTGGCCTTTGTGCCTGAGAAAGCAGCTCTGAGTCTCACAGTGACTGGCAAGAGGGAGAAAAATATTCATGATACTACACAGTCACTTCTGGACATCAAACAAGCAGCTGGTGTGGAACTGACCCAGGCTTGCTGCTGGCACTGTGAGCTGCTGCTGGCACAAGCCTAAATCTGCCTGTCCCACACGCTGGGGAGGTGACTGTGGGTAACTGCATGTGCTACACATCTTGGCTCTTTTGGACAACAGCTCCTGCAGAGATCTTGGGAGAAGTTTTCTGTGTTGTTCACCACCCTCTCTGGTTTTTGAGGAGTAAGGGAATGAACCCATCTGGGCTTCTCTGCCTTTCCAAAGGTAGCAAACCCAAGGGTATTTTGGGAGAGCTGCCCAGGCTGGGCCTCAAGGGAAGCTCAATGCTGTGTTTGAGGGCTTTTTGCTCAAGTGAGGTCTCCCACCATCCCAAGTCCTTATTAGCTGCCTCCAAATTTTTGTCTTTCTGCACAGCATCTTCCACAAAGCAGGATTTTAAACCAAAACCAAACACAACCTTCATTTATGAAAGAAGGAAGGAAAAGAGGAATCACAACTTCCTCTGCAGATTTACTGCTGTGTTGATGGTTTTCACTTTGCATTTCCAGACCTCAGTAAGATGGGATTTGCCTTTCCAGCATGCCCTTCACACAGGGCCCCAGCTGTGAGCTGCTGGGACACAGCTGCTGCTGGAGAGCAGGAAGCTCAAGGAGTAAAAGAGCAAATGCTAATTTGTGTGACCTACACTTACCCACCTCCTCCTGCCAGTTCTCCCTGCAGCAACCTTTGGGCTTGGCTAGGTCTGTGTCAGGGTTTAATGCACAGAAGGTGTACTGGGCTTAAGTGGTATTAAATTCTCTGGCTGTGCCATGAACAAAATTAGACTGGAATTTGCAAGGCCTCTTCCTGAATGGTGCTGAGTGTTCTGTGAGCACCAAAGGCACTCAGCACTCACCACACCTATGGTACAGTTTTCCACAATCCCAGTAAAGCCCAGCCAGGAATATTCAGGTCTCTAGTTTTCACTGAAATCATGGAGCTGTGAGGAGCACAGCTGCCAGGTGAGTAATGGGAAGAGAAATCAAGTAGGTTCTGTCTCTACTCCCACAAGAAGCAGAGGACTGAACTCCCTCTTTAAAAGAAAAGATCATCTGCTACAAAAGCCACACAAAATCCAGATCTGTCTGCTGTCCAAATTTCTCCTGGAAGAACTTTCATCCCTAAAGTGAGGTTGCTTCCTATGTAATAAAGCAGGGAGAAATCCCTTTGAGAAGCTCTCCTCTGAAAGGGAGTGCAGTGCTATGGGCAATGTGAAAGAGCACAAAAATGAGATGAAGGTAGGAGAGAGCTCCCTCTCCTCTTCCCAAGAATACTCTGCATGAGTGACTCGCACAGCCAAAGCTGCTGCTTTTGCCTCTCTGCCATTAACACCTCACCTGTCCCTCAGTGCAGGTCTCTGAACAGCAAGAGGGGAGATGTGACCACTGAAGCTGTTGGCAGTGTCCCCTCCCAAAGTTGCTGGCAGTGCCTATCTGTCTGCTCCAGAGAAACCAGGGGGAATGTGCTCCACAGTGATAGCTGGGCTTGGCAACAGCAGCCTCAGCAACACGACTTTTTTCTGTGGATTGGCCAGATGCAGGTGAGCTCTCAGGACTCCTCGTTCCCTTAGCTTTGTTCCTGCAGCTCTGCTGACTGGAAAGGGAGGGAGGAGTGGCCCACTCGGTGCCAGCCCAAGTGAGGGGCTGGCAGGGGCAGGGGATGGAGCTCTCGGTGCTGCCATCCCAGCTCCAGCTCTCCAGACACTGCCCAGCCCAGCCCCTCAGCCTGGCTGTGACAGCAGGAGCACAGGGCTCTGTCTGCCAGCAAACACCAGCTCCCAGGGTTCCACCCAGATTTCAATGGGCTGCTGCTGCTGCTGGGCAGCTGCAGAGATAATCCTCACTCCTTATGGCAGGGATAGGAGCAGGCAAGGATAATGCATTGCTGTGAAGTGAACATGGGAATGGGGAATATTGTGGAGTGGGCTGCTGATCCCCAGCACACACACAGCTGTAGCTCTTACACTCACAGCACAGACACTCTGCTCTCCAACCTTTTCCCAATCAGTTGCTCCAGGGAGAGCGACCCTCAGAGATTATCCAGACCCTGGAGAACTCACTGCCTCTGGTGCCCATAATGGCTTGAGGCTGTGATTATCCCTGAGAGCCTGGAGTGCTCTGCAGCTTAAAGAACAACTTGACTTTTACATTTTCAAACTAACTCTGGGGTAGTTTCCAAGCAACCTGTTTCCATAGCAAAGAATCCTGGGGTTAATCTGAGTTTGTTTTCTGTTGTTGCCTTTTTCTTTTTCTTTAATATCATTTTGTTGAATTTTGCCTTGAGCAGGTGGCTGTTCTGGTGTGACAGCCTGGGAGTGACAGCTGACAATGAGTATCCAACAAACCACACAGGCAAACCAAAAGAGGTAAACTGCATAATCAACCTTGGTATCAAAACAGGTCCCAAAATAGCTCATATTTGTCCCAAGTGTGCTAAACTTATTCTACTAGCACAGAGCAGCTTGGCTGTTCTGTTGCCTTGTCTTTTCCAAGGCTCCAAGCAAAGGCACAGCACAGTGACCAGACTGGCAGAAGGACAAGGCTTCCTGGCTTTCCATCCCTGCTGAATGTTTAACTGGATGCAGCTCACCACAGGCTTCAGTAAGAACTGCAGGAATTATTTCGGTATTTTAGGGGAAAAAAAAATCATTCCTATCCAGACTCTGACTGAAAGGTAATGGGCTGCAAATATTTAGTAGGAATTAAGTGTAAATTTCCAAACAGTCTCTTGAAACTGAAAGAATGGAAAACTACTTGTCAGTTTTGACAGGGACTAGTGACAATTACCTAATCTCTTTTCCTTCAAGGCTTTATTGCCTGAAATGCAAAGCTTGTCAGGGATGATGCACCTTCACAAATTGATGAGAAGCTCAGATTTACATATTGTGGCTTTCAGTTCCCACTACCTGGCCTTGTTACCAGTGCTGGGGTCCCACACATACCCCCTTGCTCAAGTCTTTCTGGGCACTTCCCCACCCCTGCACAGGCTCATCTTCTTCAATGAAGGCAAAGACTTTTCTAGTGTTCCTTGGCATTCCCTAACTCTTCTTCAGTAGGTCTGGTCCCTTGGTGATTTTGCATTTAGTTTTTTGTTTTTTGTTTGTTTGGTTTTTCAAAAAGCTTTGGATAATCCTCTCCTGGAATACTCCCAGCAGTCATCTTCTAGTAAAGCCTATTGTTATTGTCCCATTTTCTCTTCCTCAAATGTGCTGGAGTTCTTTTTGTGCCCAGCATCTATTTTTGCCTGTTGAGTATTGCGTGAAGCTACAGTTACAAAAATCACTTACTCCCACTGCTTCAGCTAATAAAGCGACAGGGTCCTATAAATGGGATTAAGCAGACTCCTTGGGGCATGATAACATCCCTGGATGATAGCCAAAGTCCCTTTTTTTGTGTGTGTGTGGCTCAAGCACCTTGGCCAAAAATTCCTGCTCAGCCCTTTGCATGCCTACAGAATCCTCATGTAGTCGGTGTATGATTTTTGGAGCTGACTGACTTTGCAAGTTCTGACCTTGCTCTTGACAGGTCACAACCCATCAGTTGAATAAGAATCCTAAGAGCTGAGCAAAGGCCAGTTAGTATAAATCACCATGGCAAGCTGATTCCAAACATCCTTTTACCTCATATGATTTCTGCAGTGATAAAGCTGAGTTATGTGACGTACGCTGGCGCTCAGGCTGGGGCTAAGATTAGTTCTGGTCTATCTGTTTTTAGAAGCATTTAAAATGCAGAATTTCTCATGTAACAGGCTGATAACTTTGCCCTTGCTTAGATGGAAAGGGCCTAAATGTGTGACAACCTGTGTCAGTTTGCAGGATTACTTTCAGGCACATGGAGAGCAAGAAGAGGCAGAACTTACAGGAATGAGGTGGTTCAGCAGCTGGAGAACAGAAATGGGAAGTGTGGCTAAAAAGCAATTCTTATCTTGGCACAGGAGCTGATTGTTATGGTGCAAACTCATTTTGACTTTTCCAGGATGAAACCTCATATCAGGGCAATGCAGTTAAAAGTGAACGTGGTACAATGAACTCTGATATATCCAGGCTCCAAGACCAGGGATCACACAGGACTAAACTGAAAAAAATTAAACCCAAATGCTGCCATGTGTGTGGTGTCAGGCCAGGCATGATGCACACCTCAGTGCATACATTTGTCTGGTTAATGGAGTAAAATAGGAAACAACAAGGGCTTCTATGAGCAGCTTGGTTCACTGACATATGTAATGTATGGTGCATCAAAAGCATGGGGGGAGGAGCAAACCATATGGCATTTTTCTCTTAAAATATAACAGAAGTAACATACAGGAGAAAAATGTTCCTTGCCCTGAACTTTGCTGCCCTTTGGCTCCAACCAGTGAGCTCACTTCACCGTGCAGCTTCCAACAGGGCTCATTTCATATTCCCCCACCCCTGCTGTTGGGGGGAAATTGCACAGCTTCTCAAGCTGCTTGGTTAATGATTTAAAAGCTTCAGATTCCAAATACCTAGATAAATCCTGGTGTTCTGCTTTTCATCCAGCATGGCTTGCACAGACTGAGGCATTATTGCATTAAGGGGATGCACTCCCACAGCATAGAGCCCCTCTGCAGAACAAATGCTGCTGGAGCCTGCTGTGCTGCCGTGAAAGCCTCCGAGGTAAAAATAAACCTGCTCCCACCCGCGCAGGGATGCAAACAAAGGAATGCTCCGGCTCGGGAGAGCGCTGGCTCTGAACTGCTGCCCAGCCACACAAAGCCCTTCACACCCTGCACCCCCGGGAGCCTGTGCTTTGTGAAAGGGAACGGATGGGCTGCACCTCCCTTTGCTTCCCTTTCCAGCAGCCTGCCCTGGAAATCCGAAACCACAGAACAGTGGAACTTGCTGGTTTCCCTTCCCCTCGGGGGAGGGCAGGGCTGACCACACAGGAAGGGGGGGCTGGCTTTCACCCCCATCCTTCGGCACAGGGGCTTTCTGATTTATGTCTCGTGTTCTGTACCTGGACTCGTTTTGTCTCCTGAAATCTCCGGCCTTGGTTCCAGGTGACAACATATGACAGTAGTGATTTCTTATCCTGACAGCAGAACATGCTGAGCAGGATTTCATACACCAAGCAGCAAAGTATGTCTGTCAACACTTCCTAGAGCTGCAGTGTGTTCACCTAAACTGTCTTTGCTCTTTTAGACTCTCCCAGCCTTCTCAGAGCAACACCGGTGCCAAGACTGACAGCTTCCCAAACAAACTCTGGTCCACCTGGCAGAGCCTGGGCTGGAGCCCAGGGAAAATGGAAGGATAACAGAAGTAAATCCCCCAGCCTGCAGAAGGTATTAAGTGATAAAATACAAGGGAATGCCTGGCACATCCTCGTCATAGCTGTCTTCCCTCTGCAGTTTGATGCCACCAGTGCACCAAGAGCCTCAAGTGTTTGGTTAGGAAAAAGCAAGCAGCACATCTTCCCCTCTGTCCCCAGAGGCACTGCAATGTCACCTGTAGTATCTGTGCAAGCTGATAACTGACCTCTCCTCATTTTGGGGAGTAAATGATACTTCACCACAGAAAACTTCCATGAGAGACCCTGTTGTACAGGACTTGAATGTGCTGGAGGGTGGAACAGGAAAGTTGCAAAAGGAATGGGATCCCCACACTCCCCCTGTCCCCCATTATTTGTACACCAACACACCTGCATTTAAGAGACATTACCTCTGGGCAGCTTCTTGCAGTTTCACAGGTTGCTTGGCGCTGAGGTAAATCAGGCAGGCATCTGCCACTTTATTCAGGTCACTCTCGCCTGCGGAAATGGAACAGGAAAGAAGGGTAGGAGGTGACCTCCTCAGCAGCTGCTGCCTAATGGAATCAGCTCCAAATTGGCAGCAGAGGCTTCTGAGCCTTTGAGCTGTCTGACCTGGAGCTCTTCTGACCTTGCCTTTTAAGCATCTTGCTGCAAAGCCAGGAAAGCAATCAAGGGCACTAAGAGGAAAAGAGCAACTAGCCAGCAAACCCTCTTCCTCATCAAAGCCAGCTCCAGAAATTTCACTTGGGGAGAATTTCAGAGAGTTTCATTCAATAGAAGAGTGTGATGTGCTGGATTTAAAGGGTCACCCAGAGATAAGCCCACAATAGAAACAGTCAGGCTCTCCAGAAGTCTTATCTGGGCTCTGGTTTGTCCAGTAAGAACAAAGCATGGCCCAACAGGCCCTACAGAAATGCAGGCACTATGTTCTATACCCTCTTCTCATGCACAAGTGGGATGAGCAGTCAGATTCTGCATGTGGTGGGAACTTTCTCTCCCATTCATCTCCTGAGGAGTAAAGAGTGCCCAGCACCTCTTTTCAGAGCTCCCAAAGAGGACAGATTTAGGCTAGAGGAGATCAGGAAATCAATTCCACGGGCAGCAGGAGGAGAAGCAGCAAGTTGAGAGGAGACAGTGAGGCAGAGATTCACACAACCTGTGCTTCTGCTGGTACTCACCCATGTCCAGCCTCTCGCAGAGAGAGCCCAGGCCCTGCAGCACAGCCAGCTGCAGCTTGAAGGCCAGTGTGTGGCTGTACACAGGCCCAGCTCTGGCACTCACTGGGGCCTGGCTGAGGAGGGAACTGGTCAGCTTGGGCAGGACATCTTTGGAGAACCTCTGCCTCAGGAAGTCCCCACATGTTTGAGCCAGGGTAAACAGCACCTAAGAGAGACACCAGTTACAGGGGATAGTGCACACACTGGCCTGGGAGGAGCTCAGTGATCCACACCAGCCTGGGGGATTCAGACATTCACTCTCCCTGGAGAACTGTTCTTGCAGGTGAGAGCATTGTGACCACACCTGCCCCAGTTTCCCCATAATGAGCAGAAGGTGAATGTTTGAGAGGCTGAGTAAGCTGCACCCTGCTCTGCAGTGTCACCTGGCTGACCTCCCAGGCTGCCCTTCCCTCATTAGCACAGTAAAGGTAAGAGCAGCCATGCAGTCTTACTCAGAATTAGTGGAGGAGTCTCTGATGGAAAATGCCACTAAATATCATTATATCCTTAAATCTCTTTGTGGTGCAGACAGCCCATCTTTCCAAGCACGTCAGCAAGCAGAAAGGCCAACTGGCCACAGAAAAGGGCACCCAGCACTACTGGTGTGTGCCCAGGATCAAACTCAGACTGGGTAGACAATGGCCCTAAATGCATGTAAAAACAAAGGGGGATTCACGTGGCCAGAACACTGATGTCTCTTTTGGAACTTCACTGAGCTCATGGTCTCAATGTGCAGGACTGAGATGCTGCTTATGTTGTGTTTGCTTTATACTCTTTTGACACTTCTTGTCCTGGAATTTAGGGAGGGAGACACTCTGGGGGGAATTCATACAGCAAAACCCAAGCTGGGAGCAAATTGTAATGATGACTTGAACTTTCCAAGAGTTAATTAGTTTTTGTATAGTAATCTCTACCTCCTTTTAGGGCAGGCACATGATAGGTATGGCTATTCTGAGATTCTAGTGTGTGGCTTCTGGAATTTGGGGAATCAAAGCTTTCTTTATTCACACTGAAGGATTCTAAAACGAATCTCATTCTGCCCAGCAGATTAATTCCTCTGCAATGCTGGGGCTGGCAACCTCTGGAAACACACTTCACTGGCCAGCCTATGAGTCAGGAGGAGAAAGGAGCCAGCTGACAAGGTCAGGAACTCTTTAATAATGTCATTGTAGGGCCAAGTCTTTGTTTAACCTCTCCCCTCCCTTGCCAATGCCTCAATCATGAAATGTTCTCCTATCTTCAATCTGAGATTTCCAAAAAGGATGCCAGGACTGTGGCCCCAGCAAGGCCAAGCTGCACTGTGTGGTGCCCCAACAGCTGCTCAGGCTGTAGAACTGTTTTTCTCATCCCTGCAATAACCACCAACATTGCTGCTTCCCCCAGGAACAGCATCAAGGGCTTACCTGTGGACAAGCTGCAGTGAAAGTGGTACAAACCCACCCACTGCAGGGCAGGGACCCTGTGCTCCAAACCACATTTAAACATTGCTGAATGGTGCTCTCTCCTGGGCTGCAGCACTGCCTGAGCCACTTCCTGCCCAAGCCCCAGCTGGAAATGCTGCTGGCAGTCACTGCCATACCTTGAAGGCTCTGAGCACTGCCAGAGGGTCGTCACTAATCAGCCGGGTGACGAGAGCTGGCCAGACACGGTGAGCCATGGGAAGCAGATGGTTTCCATGAGGATGCAGCACAGTTATACAGAGCTCCAGCACGTCCAGGACCTGGGCAGGAGGGGAGGGAACAGACTCTGAGTGCTGCAGTGCCAGGCATTCAGGTGTATCCCAGCATCATGTCAGGAAGCCGGGAGGAGGGGTTGAACAGCAAAGGGTGCGGTTTTACTGCAGCGTGAACGGGACAAGTGAACAGTGCTTAGAGACCAGGCCTGTTTGGAAAGGGACAAGCACCACAGTGACACAACCTGTGCTGGCTACAGAGCTGGGCTGGGAGCAGGGCAGGATTCCTGCCCTGATCCCACAGGCTGAGCTGCACACTTGGACCCCGCTGCAGCTGTGGCAGCAGGATCACCTGGCAGAGCTGGGGCTGCTGGGATGAGAATCTGGGTTATGCCTCATTTTTCTGTCTCACTTTGCACTTTAAAAGGAGGCCACCTTCAAAGGGTTTTCATAATTAGAAAAAAGCCAGGCTTTTAGCCCTGCTTATCATCACCCCAGCAACTTCAAAAACATTCATCAGCCTTGCACTGCAGCCTGAGGAAGGGGGATGGGAGGCACAGATGGGAGAAAGATGTTTCTGTTTCCTCCACCAAAGGACAAAGCACAAGACTTAACTGTCAGGAGCATCAAGGAAAAGTGCCCAAAACAAAGCCACCCTTAAGATTCTGTTCCACCTGGCTGCCATTCCTAATCCAGAGTGCTCCCAAAAAACTATCTCCCTTTCTCCTGCCAGGCTTGGAGGATCTGTCCTGCTCGAGCATATGGCAGCACAAACCTGGGGATGGCAGGGAGCCCAACGTGCAGGGCACACACACTGACGAGCTACCAGCCCCTCCAGGGGCACCATCTGTCCCTCAGAGTCGGCGATTACCGACCTTCAGCCGCACTCGGAGGCTCCCGTCAGACAGCAAGTGGATGCACCTCTCCATCACATCCCTGGCCAGCTGAGCATGGCTTGGCATTGGAGCCTCTCCTTCTGTGTCAGAGCTGGGCTCTGGCTTAGCAAGGGGAACCTCATCTGGAAGACAAAACCATTACTGAAACCATGGAAATTACCTGGGAGCTCTGCAAGATGACAAGACCCACCCACAACCACTCTGCAAATTCCTGAGTAAGGCCTTTGGCATTTTTTAATGTGCTTAGATATAGTTAAACCTATGAGTTCTGTGAGTTAGAGTCAGGTTCAGTTAAGAGTGTGGGGCTAGGGAATGTTCGCTTTCTTTACTGGACAATGCAGCTGGTCTGACATTTGCAGTCTCTTCCCACTATGGACTTATTTCCCATTGATTTTTATTAAAAATGAAAAGCCTGGGTATTTAAAGATGAAGTATTTAAAGGTCAGGATTGCAGCACAGCCCAGTGAAGACTAAAAAGTTCCCTATATGAATGTCTGCAGTGCCTGCCAAGGCCAAGTAAGAAGGGAGCAGTGGCATCATTAGCCAGGAGAAAATAGTACAGAGATTCCCAAGGGAGCACGAGGAGAATGCATAGGATCCTAGAAAGAGGAAACTTCAGGCCCTGAACACAAGTAAGTGTTACAAGGTAAGGAAAAGCACAGTGTGCTTGTGTCTCAGAGCTAGAGAAGCCTTGATCTGCAAACATTTGGCTCCCCACTCAAACAGGACAAAGTGAGAACACCCAACAGCACTTTACATGAACCAAGGTCAGCCCAAAGACCAAAAACTGTCAGCCTGGTCCCAAGGCCCCCATGTGACAAAAAGACACTTCAGAGGTCACAGTCTCTCTGCAAGCTGACCATGTTCCTCTCCAGCCAGACCCAGCACTGACCTGCCTCCTCCTCCTCCAAGTCAGGAAGATCACCTTCTGCAATCTGCTTCTGGCTGACATAGTCGAGGAAGAATCGTTCCACTTCTTGCCTTGTCACTGTCACCTCCTGCTGCCCCTGGGACCGAGCCCTGCTCTGCCCCTTGTCAGTCTGCCTTTGCTGGTGCTCCTCAGCGCTGGGCACTCCAAACCACTGCACTGCAAAAGAGGAACTGACATGTCACTGAGCAACCATGATCCCCTCCTGCAAGTCAGCAAGGCATCACGAGACATGAGATGGTTCTTACACCTCATGGGATTGCACCTGATCCAGGCACCTGCTGTCACATCCCAGTCACCTCCTGGATGGCATGGGAATGTTAAAAAGGAATACATGCCATGTGCTTCTACAGAATGTTCATGGGAGCAGTGAATCCATCCTTTCTCAGCCATTAAAGGCCATGCTCCCTGTGAAAGGCTGCAGGCCAGACAAAGTGGAGAGGGAAAGCTACTGGTGATCTTTGCTTGAGCACTGCCCCAGCAAGCAAAGCACAGTGGCCATCACACTGCAACTCCTTGGCTACCTGGAACTTCCCATGGCAAGTGGAAAGGTCCAAGACAAGTACCCTTAGTGACAGCAATGCTGAATTACACAAAGTAAACATTGTTTTGGTACCTAGAGCAGTCACGACTGAGTGGAGGACCCTGAGGAAGGTGGCAGCCTGGCTACTGTAAGACTGATCTAGTGCAGACAGGACATCTTGGATTACATCTTCTACCAGTGGCAGCAAACTGGCATCCGAATGCCTCAGCATCGTGTCCAGGACCTGGGAAGCACGTGGCTGATGTGCCAGGTGGCGCAAATTCAGGGAAATCCCGTTCACCAGATAGTCAGAATTCTCATTAATCAAATGCTGCACGGAGTCATAACCGCAGGCCTCACATATGTCTGCCAGCGTGCCCAGCGCTGTCTCACTGATGAGCAGAGTCCTGTCACCAGCCTTTTCCAGCACAGGGTAGAGAGCTGACAGCAGCAGCAGCCGGAACTCCTTCCCGAGGACAGCGGCAAAGCAGCCGACGCCCTCCAGCTGGATGCAGATCTGCCAGATGTTGCTGTTCATGGTGCGGGTGGTGACTGGGGGCTCCGGGGACAGAAGGAGAAGGCTGCTGGAGGCCCCTCCCGCCCTGACAGCGAGTCCTGAGTGCTGCACAGAGTGCTCAGGGCTGCCTTCCTCTGTGTCAATGCTAGTGACCAAATACCAGTTCGCCTGGTCCAGGTACTCATCCAGAACGGACGTGACGGACGCTCTGAGATCATCCACGCTCAGCGGAACTTCCCTCTCCTGCAGGACATCCACTCCCACTCCTGCAGCTCCCGTGAGCAGCTCATTGAGGATCATGGCTGCCTGCTTCCGGTACAGGCCAGACTCGCTGTACAGCCCCATGAAGTGATCCACGAGCAAGTAGAGGTTCCCGTGGTAGCCCAGAACACGGCACACTTGCTGCAGGAGCTGCAAAACCTTCTCCTCCGTGAAGAAGCGGAAGAATTTCTTCTGGCACCTGCCCTTCTGCACACCCTGCTGCAAGGGGCCCCAGGGCCCAGAGCGCCGGGCCTCCACTACCTTCACATCTGCCACGTCCAGCTCCAGAACCTGCACCAGCGCCTTGGACAGGCGCTGCAGGTGGGACACGGAGTGCAGGACAACGTTGATCCGGGGGCCCAGCAGCTTCAGGTAGCCCAGCAGTAAGCTCAGCGTGGAAACCTTGCCCGTGTCATCCTGAGAGTTCATCAGGCGGGGAAGAGCTGTGGCAAGGGAATGGAGGTTCTCAGAGAGGACGTCAGCAAGAGCCTGGCTCTGTGCCACGACCCTCTGCTCTGCAATCTCCTGCAGAACTTTGTTACACTTGCTCTGGACTTCGTCATTTTCATCATTAACCAGCCCAACCAAGGCCTTTAAGAGGTGACTGAATGAGTCCACCAGTGACTGGCTGCAGTTCCTCAGTAAGTGGTGGACCAGCTCCACCAGCTCCAGTCTCACCTTCCAGTGGGGGTGAACTGAAGACGATTCAACCACTTTATGCAAGAGAAGAGAGAGTTTTTCAGCAGTACTTTTAGTCCAGTCAGGTCCTCTGTGGATCATTAGCTCTGATATTCTGCTGTGTTCCACTGGCAGCTTTTCCTTACTCTTTGGGATTCTGGCTAGCTGTTTGTCAGCCATGACCAAGCCAACAATCAGATAAAAGACTCTGATGGCAGAAACGGTGGTTTTGTGACCTTGTTTGATGTCTCCAGCAATAACTCGAGACAGCGTAATAGAAATCCCGGGCAGAAAAGAAGCAAACAAATCCCCACATTGCTGTGCCTCGTCTTCATCCAGCTGTCGGTGGTCCTGGCAGTCACACTGCAGAATCAGGACCTGCAAGCACTCCAAAGCAGAGATCTTGATTTGCTTTGCTTTTTCTTGCTCTGCAAGCGTCAGGAGCAAAGACACGGCAAATCCTAAGAGCGGAAGGGTGGAAGGCTGGTACAGAGACAAGATAACGTCCCCATAAGCCGAATGCATCAAGGTGTGGAGTGCCTGGATCACAGCCAGCTTCAGCTCCTCGGACAGCGGGGCGGCTTTGCCCGAGCTGGGAGGGGGAGCGAGGCAGGTGCAGAGCTCGGAGAAGAGCTCCTGCAGCAGCTCCTGCTTCTTGACGCACGTCCCCGCCAGCACGGAGGAGATGCACTGCACCAGGCTCTGCACCAGCCGCTCCTGCTTGGGGCCCGGCACCCGCAGGGCGAAGCGCAGCGGGAACAGCACATACTCCTGCAGCTCCTGCAGGGCCGCGCCGCTCACCCCGGCCAGGTGCAACTGCAGCTGCCGCACGTTCTCCACCGTCTGCGCCCGCGTGAGCTGCACGCAGACGGGGCGCAGCGCCCCGAACGCCGCCTGCGGGGTGTCGAACACGGCCATGCCGGGCAGCGGGGCCGCGCCGGGGCCAGGCCGGGCAGCCCTCAGGGGGCCGGAAGTGACGCCGCGCTGCCAGCGCGATAAAGCTCCCGCGAAGCAGGGCGGGCACGGTGAGAAAAGTCTCGGGTGCCCACAACGCGCATGCGTCGGCGCCGTGCCTCTTGGAGACCGGCGCTGTCAGCGCCACAAAGCTCCCGCGGGCCTGGCCGGNATGTCCTCCTTCTCGGAGTCGGCGCTGGAGAAGAAGCTGTCGGAGCTGAGCAACTCCCAGCAGAGCGTGCAGACGCTCTCGCTGTGGCTCATCCACCACCGCAAGCACGCGGGGCCCATCGTCGCCGTGTGGCACCGGGAGCTCCGCAAAGGTGCGCGGGGCGTTTCTCCGCCGGGGGCCGCTCCGGCAGGCGCTGCCCCGAGGGTACCGGGGCCGGTGAGCGCGGCCGGTCCCTCCTGGCGGAGCTGCGCGGGAGGAGTTGGTGCGCCCGGAGCTCGGGGCAGCCTGGGCGCTGTTGTTTCCTGAACTCTGCGGGAACAGCTCGTGTGAGCGGAGTATTCCGCTGATCCTGGCGGCGGTTTGGGAAGGCAGAGGGTGGAGGCACAGCTGAGTGTGGGTTGAGACGGGGAGGATGCTCAGCTCTGCGCGGGCACTTTGGGTGTAAAACAAGAGATGCCCGAATTGCGTTTCCTTGCCTGTGCTCAGGGGAACTTGGAAGTGCTCTGGTTGTCTGGCTCAGTTTTTGAAGTTTCGGATTTGGATTCATACAACTCACTCATTATAGAACTAGTGAGAGATAAGCGAAGAAAAAGTAGTTTTAGGCGTCTATAAAACTCTTTGGTGCTATCATCCAGAAACGTTTTGTGCTTGTTTTTCTTGCAGATTAAGTAAAGGTAGTCTCCCAGACAGCTTCAGCCTGAAGTCAAGGGAGACAGTGTCCAGTCGAAGGTGTTCCTGCCGGTGGCAGAGGGTTGGAACGAGGCGATCTTTAAGGTCCTTTCCAACCCAAACCACTCTGGGATTCTGTGTGGGTACCCTGTCCCCAAATGCAGCTCTGAAAGCAGCCAGTGGCACCATTCCCACCAGCACCCTGAGCCCCTTGGAGCAGCTGGGGCATCTTCGGTGTGATTGCTAGTTTCTGCCATTTATAGCTTATTTATGAGTTTGGGGAAGATCTGAGTTTGCCCTGTTGTGGAAATGAGCACCTTTGTTTTTTCTTTCTGTGTGTTCGTGGTTGTTTTGCTCTGGGAACCCCCTGATTCTGGCCATATTGAAATAGAAACTGGTGGTGTCAAAATAGAAAAAGTTAAGATATATAGAAGAAATTTGATGTTTGGAGCATTGTTTGGAAAATGTTTGAGTCTCCAGGATAGCTTTCTCTTACAGTTTCACTCAGTTCTGAGTTAGGTGGTTTTATTCAAGTATACTTCCTGAAGTTAATTAATAAAAAATAAACTAATCGTTTTATTAATTTGCAGGTGGATTAGAACAGCTGGTTTTAATTGTGTTTAAAATGTATTGGGTTTTCAGAGTTGAGGTGTCACTGTGCACAAAAAGCACTAAACTTGTTTGTTTTATGAATTAATTGAAAATGAGCAGAAGTGAGGACATTGAGAACTACTTGACTTGAAGCCCCTGATTTGCTTTGATAACATGGAAGTGTTTTGAACTTTGTTTTTAGACTGCAAGGCTGTAAACAACTTTGAAAGCCCTGTTAATGATTTCAGGTGAAAGAAGTGAGAAATAAATGCAAACTCTCCTTTTTTCCCCCTTTTTTCTTTTATTTTTTCCCTTTCTCAGCAAAATCGAGTAGGAAACTTACTTTCCTATATTTAGCAAACGATGTTATCCAGAACAGTAAGAGGAAAGGTCCTGAATTTACCAGGGAATTTGAATCTGTTCTTGTGGATGCATTTTCTCATGTTGCCAGGTATGTTGCTGTATTTCTTCAGCTTTCCTCTCTAGGGATTTGCATTCTTGTTATTTAATTTAATTGGATTTTGTTGTTTTTTTAAGTCTAAGGGGTGCTTGTACCCTTTCTGTAGTAGAGATTGGATCCTGACTGCTCTGTGGTTGGGGACTGTTTAGTGTAAATGGGCAACTTTTTTTTGTGTGAACCAGTCCTTCACAGCTTCACATGTTTGTTCTCTATGCAGCTCCTATGGACTTTATTTCAATTGTTACCTAAAGATCAGGCAGATCTGCTTATGGGCAGTGGAATTGAACAGTTGGATGTGTTTATTAAAGCCACATAACAAATGGCTCTGCCCCATTGTCAAAAGACTTTAAAGGAGTTGATGTTTTGGGTCACTGGGTTCTCACCAGCCTCCTGGTCTGAGCAGTTTCTTTGTGTGTTGCTTGTTCTAATGGCTACCTGATCAGTAATATCCTTGCTGCAGGAAGCAAGAATTTCATGGATAAAAGGGAAAAAGTGATGCAGCCACCACCTTTTCAAAAATACACTGTTGTTTAGTTAAGGTTGTGTCTAAATGGCATAAAGCTAAACAACATTAATGCTCTGGGTATTTGTTTTCTCTTCTGGAGGGCTGTCTGACTGTCAGTGCACACTCTGAGTACATTTAAATGCCTAATGATCCAATCAGCCTGCTTTTAATTGGGGTGTTATTGACTGAAACAAATGTTTAGAGTTAATAATCTGAGTTGTAAACTTATCAACTTCGGGGGTATTTTATAAATTCTTCTTGCAAATTCTGAATGATAGCAAGTTTCTTCTTTCACAACTTTTGCTGCCCTTACTTTGAGGTGGGAATGTGGGGCACTTCCAGGCAATCTTTAGTTCAAATAAAGGGGCAAATTTACCACAAGTGTGTTTTGCACAGTTTGTCTCAGACAGTAACGAGCAAGATTCTCTCCAAATGTTCTCATATTGCAATGGGTGCAGCTGCCAGTTGGGAAGATGCTCTCTGAAAACATAAGGAGTGTTGATCAGCTGAATTATGATGATTTCCTAATCTTTGAACAGAGAAGCAGATGAGGGCTGCAAGAAGCCCTTGGAACGATTGCTGAACATCTGGCAGGAGAGGAGTGTCTATGGCAGCGAGTTCATCCAGCAGCTCAAACTGTCTATGGAAGACTCCAACAGCCCCCAAACAAAAGGTAAAGGCATATTGCTTGTCATGTGTGTTTTGTTTTTAAATTGGCACATGTTTCACTGGAAACACTTTGAGGAGTTGAGCTCTGGGCTCCTTTAGTTGGGCTGTTGCCAGAACTGGTCATGGAGATTCTTCAGGACTGTGTTGAGAAGTCTGATTTTTGTTAAACCCACATTTCTGGTTTGCAGGTGTGCTGTCTTGCCTTGGGGCTGGCAGTGAGCTTAACTGGACGTGATGTCTGGTGCTGCTCATGCAGATACAGTGCTCCAGGGCTGCCTTTTGGGGTGAAAGCAGCTCAGTCATGCAGGGAACTGTTGTGTTCACCTCAAGTCCCACTCTGCATCTCAGAGACTGCTCAGCTGGGTTATTAGAATGTCTTATTCAATACTGTTAGTGCTTTCATTCTCATAGTGTTTTGTTTTCCACAGTTACTGTGTTTTATTTATGAAGCAGCAAGGAGTTTTGAATAATTGAAGTCTGGAATATATGCCCCAGAAACTGGTCTGGTCTCCTTTTTTCTTACACCAGCTGATGTCATTTGAGGAAAACTCTAACTTTGCATCATTTAATGTCATTAGGACATCACAGGTGTAACCTTATTACTGCATGAGATGTGAGAAGCTGAACATAAGCTTATGTTTACTGTGCTTTGATTCACTGCTTTGGCAGATCTTGCCTCTTTTACAGCAGCTGGAGGTGTTTCACTGGTAGTGTGCTCCAGTGGAAAGAGGGGAGCAGTGGGATGCCTAAACTATGGAAAGTGAGGGTCATTAAAAATCAAGAGTGTTCTGGTTAAAGGAGTATTTGTCCACCTTGCAGCTGAAGGAAAGTGGATGCTCCATTCCTGGAAGTGTTTAAGTCCAGGTTGGATGGGTCCCTGAGCAAGCTGGTCTTGTGGCAGGTGTCCCTGCCCATGACAGGGAGTGGGAATGAGATGGCCTCTAAGGTCCCTTCCATTGAGCCATTCTGTGATTCTGTGAAGTGTCAGTGTCTTCAAATGAGCTGGAATGACATTGCTGCTCTGGTTATATTTTTTCTATTGCCCACAGAGGTGGGATGGTGTGAGAGAGTTGGTTTGGCCATTAGTAAAGGACTCTTATGCCATTCTTAGGTGGTGAAAACAAGGTCTGATTGAGTTGGTATTTAATGTAGGATTAATATGAAGATGTGAGCATGAATGAGACCTGTGTGTGAAGACATCTCTGGCTGTAACTTTGTGTTTTTTCACACACTGCTTTGGGCAGAACTGCTGGATAGGTGCTTTAGCAGCTCACACGAGAGCCCTTCCACCTGCCTCTGATTGAGATACAACTTTTGGAAGGTGACTTTTGCAATTTTTTCCCCAAATGCTGTGAGCCAACTGCCCTGACTAAATGGGTTGTCCCATCTGTATGGAGGCAGTCTGTGCTTTGAGGGGTGAAGGGGAAGAATTTCTGCATGAACTGGCTCATGTTGGGGTTCCTCTTTTCTGGGTGCAGTGAATGAGGCACCTGTGTGTCATTAAAGGCCAGAATTTACACTCCTGATAACCCTGAGGTGATTAACTGAGGATTTTAAATTTTAGTGTACCTGGGAAAGTGTTTCACCAGTGTTTAACTTTGAATCTAAAGGCATTGATAATTGGTACCATGTGTTATTTCCTGATCATTTGGCAACCAGCTGTTGCTCAGTGTCCTTTCCCTTTGGCTGATGGTATCAACAACTTCTGCTACTGTTGTCTTCTCAACTGAAAAACGGTTGTACAAAATCAAACTTGCTAAGAGTAGCAGACCTTTGTCTGTGGGAAGCAGAGTGAAGTGTAATACAAACTCTTCAAGAACTGCTGTGTGCACAGCTTCACTTGGCAAGAAACTTAGTTTTTGTCTGGGTAATTAGAGATGTTAATGTAGTATCTTTTATTTGAAGGAAAGTTCAGGCCTTTTCATGAGCGTGAATGTTGCTGCCTTGTCAATTCATGGTCAAAAAGAAATTGAGATTTTTAAGAGAAAAAGAAATTTGAAAAATTCAGCAGAATAATCCTGTGGGTTTTTTCCTTGCTTTGACTGGCATCTGTACAAATTAGCTTCTTGATGGTAAGAGCTAGTTTCACCTGGGGGTTTTATGGATTTCTAAGATAAATTGGTGTTTGAGTTTCTGGTGGTTGCAGAAGGCTTTTTTGTGTTTACCATATTCCATTTTCAAACAGATGAACATAAGCAAGATGGAGATTTAGGTATTCTGGTTTACAGATATAACAGTTGTTGTAAATGTGGAAAACCGTAGTCCAGTGCTCCTCCAAAGCCATTCTGGGTTTGTGGAGTCCCAAGGTAGACACAGCTGAAAAATAGGCAATGTTAGTGTCTGTAGATTGGTGCAAGTTGTGCTGTTAAAATGTTGGAGCTCCTTAAGAGCATCTGGTGCAGTTGATAACACCTGGTGCTCTGATAACTGTTCTTTTCTTCACCCCAAGGGATGGCAGCAGGTCAGTGCTGGTAGTTCTCTGTTATTTTTTGTATTGCAGTGTCTTAAATTCCGGGGCTGGTGGCTCTGCTTGTTTTGAGAACACCACTTAAGAGCTGTGACACTTGCCAAAATGCAGCAGAGTCCTGTATCAGTGAGGAAATAAGTCTTTAAACCTCGTCAGTGGGTGTTTCAGTGGTACAGTTTGTTTCTTGCTAAGTGAGTAGCAAGGCCTTGGGTAATGCACAGCAGTTCAGTTGTCTGCACATGCCGAGTTCCTGCTGTGGAGCAGAGCTGATTTCCCTTCAGAGGGACAGAGGGGTAAGAGAACCAGCCCTTTCTAAGCATTGTATTCCCTGGTTTAACTGCTCAGTGGTGCAGCTGACTACCAGATTTTAGTCTTTGGAGTTCCTTAAGGAGACATGCATATGCATGGCAATGAGCTTTTGAATATTGATACATTGTTTTATCTCTAAATGTATTCATTAAGCCTGCATTTGCTCTCTCATTAATCTCATTTTTATTAGAATGTTTCTTTTCACAAGCAATAGGGAAGAGAAAAACCACCCATTTCTCTCAAAGACTGGAAAAACTAGGTCTTAAAGGTTTGATGTGAAACCCTTCAGGCAATACAACCAATATAGCTGATGTGTTTTCTTTTTGTTGCCTTTGTAATAAGCAGTTGAAGAAGGTCCTTGAGTGTGCTGTGATGTAAGAGCGTGTCACTTGTAACAGAACTGAGCTGCTCCCTGGCTGCTCTCATTGTGTTTATGTTGCAAATTCTGGCTCAGAAAGTCAGACCTGTATTAAAATATGGAGAAAAACAGAGAGGAGAGCAGGCAGGGAGGCTTCTGAGGGTAGCTGAAATAAAAGCACCTGGACACAGGGCTAGGTATGGTTTTGGAGCAGCTCAGCCTCAGAGAAGCTGCCAACAAATATATATTGTAATGAGAACTTCAGCAACCACAAGTAATCTGCCCCAAAAGAGAGAAGGGTTTGGAATGGTTGGAGGGGGTGCTGGATCATTAGAAGCTTGTTTACCTCTAAAAACAGGAATCAAGAGCTGAGAACAAAAAAGTGAGCACCTGAGCTGGGAAGATCCCCTCAGGTTTACAGCTGACAGTAAAAGCTCATAGTTGTCAGCAAGGCCTTGGACACCATAACATTCCTCAAGCCACTGGAGATGGTTTGAAGCATAAAAGTTGGTGCAGAAATACTTTTGCAAGTCTCTGTGGACTCTGCAATAGCAAGGTAGCAGCATCCTGGAGTGTCACTGCAAAGCTGTTAGGAGAGCAGTTGTCTGTTGTTTTGGAGAAATGGAGAGTGCTTTGCCCCTTGGAGGCTTTTTGGGAGTAATTCAGTTTCTGAGCTGAGAAGAGCACAGCAAAGCAGGAGAGCTGACATCATTGGGGTTTCTCTGTCTTCTTTATGTCCATGTCAAGGTGGACTCTTGATTTTCATGGAAGCAGCTGTGTGTATCCTACAAGGATATCTTGATTCTTTTGGATATGCACTACATTCTGATCAGTTCTGGATGCTCTCAGTGCTTGTTTTCCCGTTCTCTGGCTGGATTTGACACGCTTTTCTGCTAATGTAAACTGTGATGGTTAAATTACTCCTGGCTGGCAGATTTTGTAAGTTACCCAAGCAGGGTGTGTTATAGTCTGTGCTGTGCTTCTATTCTCTTTCAGGGGTCCTTTTGCTCCATAAGCTCTTGGGTTTGCAGATAAGTGTAGGGGTTTTTTTTCTATTTTGATGGAATTGAGGAATTCTCCAGTGCCTGATGCTTAGGTTTGTAGGTGCTCATCAGAGAGGTTCCAGTCAGACTCACTTGGCCTTGTTAAGGTGGAATATTCAATGAATCCTGAATCTTCTGTGTCAGAGTGGTGAGCAAGTGTAATGCTGTGTCTTGTGGTAGACCAGTTGGCAACACAGCAGGAATAACTCTTCAGCAATTTGAATCCCAGCTCTCATTTTAATTTTCACTTGTGTGATCGCTGTGGTCATGCATTCTTCTGTTGGTTGGCTCGTGTTTATCCTCTGTTGGTTAATTATTTTATGATAAGTACATACAAGTGATAAATACTGATGACCCGTTGTGTTGGGCTGGGTAATTTTAAATGCTCTCTTTGGCACTTTATCATCTGCTCATCTCCTGTTCAGCCCAACTCATGTTTCTCACAGACCTTAGTGGGCACAGCTGTTTTCCTTGTTGATCTGGTGCCTCACTGGCTTGTCAGTCAGATTGTCAAGCATTCATACATCAGTTGAATACATACAAGGATTAAACTGTCCTTTTTCTAGCCTAGGTAGCTTTCTTCTAGCAAACATCAACAGTTCATTTGGTTTGGAGTAACTTTTCTGTGCTGCTTTGCCTTCCATTGAGTGAGTCTGTTCTCTGACAGATGTGTTTGTGTCTGCCTTGGGAAGGCGGTTCAGCTTTTCCCCCAAAGAGCAAGAGGTAACAGCACCTCTGATTTCTCTCCATTAGAGTGAAGTTTTTTCAGATGTCCCACCTGACAAGGCAGGCAAAACTCTGCATTTAAGGACAGACCTTCCTGTTTGGTTCCTCATTAGAACAGGACAGTCTGGTTTTGTTTTAAATTGAGTTATCTTGGCTTTTCCCGTGAATCAAAGTATAACGAAGTCTGTTCTTGAACTCAATGATTATCTTGGCAAAACCTGATTCCATTGAATAGTTGTTCTTAAGACTGTCCAAAGATTTCTTACAAATTCCCCTGTATCTTATTATCTTTGGTGGTGAGTCTGAAAAATGATCTACCTTCTTTTGAAGGTTCTGTGGCTGGATCAAAGGCTTCATTAAGACTTCTGACTCATTTAAATAAACTCTCTCTTCCCTTTCAAGCTAATGTTTGCCATGCTGAGGTTCATTTAACCAATGCTATCTTGCTTTATGACATCCCTGTTTCTGAAGTGTTCCAGGTTACCTGCCTGGAGATCAGTTCATGCTCTGCTCATTGCTGTTGTTGCTGTCACATCTTGGAGTTGTGATTTCACAGAGCTGTCCTGAAGCCCTTATTTTGATGAAAGAGTGGAAGGTTGAATAACCAGCAATTACTTTGTTAATTGTGAGACCTCAGTGAGCATACAGTCGATGCAGAAAGATAACTTGAAATTCTTCTGTCCTTGTGTACCTTCACATCAGTGCTTCATTTCTACTGGTAGAAATCCTCACCTGCACACTCAGTGTTAGCCAGAGCATCTGACCAGGGTTGAAATCTGTCATTTATTGTCAAATAGCACTTTTATTTGCCTTTCATACTTTCATTGTGGAAGAGAGAAACATGTATGAAGTGTACTGCTCATGTATCCTCAGGCTGGCATGTACAGAGATACATGGGGAGGCAAACTCAACCTTTTATTACTGTTTTGCATTTGAGTGTTTGGAATATGATGCCAACATTAAAGTCCAGCTGTGGTTGTCCTCTAGAGAGCTTAATCATCAGAGCATCCATCTGGTGTAATTCTTTGAAGTACAGATAGTTGAGGTGGGCAGATCTGTCATCCAAATGAGTTGTTTCTGTGTCTTCAGTTGCAGAGGAGAAGAAGTCTTTAAAACGAACTTTCCAGCAAATACAAGAGGAGGAAGATGATGATTACCCTGGGAGCTACTCACCCCAAGACCCTAGTGCTGGGCCACTGCTGGTATGTGGGATGGGTTGAGCCTGAGAGGAGCTCTGGAAGCCACACGGCCACCTCCCCTGTGTCACAGCCACAAGGTGGAGCTGACAACAAGTGGAATGGGTTTAGTGGCGAGACTCAGTTTGGGGTTGAGAAGTCCGTGCAAAGTGCAACAGATCCTTTTTTCCTATTACAATAGTGTGTCACTTCTGAGCAATTCCAGGTAGTCTAACCCGAGGTCTGAGTAGTGCTGCCAGCAGAGAATCTCGAAGGACTGCTAGAAGAACAGGTCATATTTTAAATTCTTCTTAAGATCAATGTATAACCTCTAAAACCTAAAGTTGTGACACAGTTAATACACAATTTTCTTTTGTAGACCTTATCTTTCCATCACTTATTAAAAAGAGCAACATTTGTTAAGTTTGTATGGAGCTGGTAGGAAAACCAGCACGGAAGACTTTAGAGGCTTCGTGTTACTGGTGTGGAAATATTTGGAATGAAATAGAAAATCATTGCGGCCATTTGAGGCTACAGAATGAGCATATGTTAAACCAGAGTCTATTTGAAGGGGATAAAAAATTCCACCATCCATCTGGTAAACTGTAAACATTGAAAAATAAAAATAAATAACAGTTGTCAAGGAAATAAGTGAAATTTTGTTGTTGTTTTTACCTCCAGATGCCTTGCAGTTTATGGTTTCTCTTGATTATAAACATTGTTACTGTTGGAAATAATTTTCAGTTTGCAAGGGAGTAGTAAATATTAGGTAATGGACTTCTTTGTTTTTGAGAATAAGAAAATATTTATTTAGAATTTGTTAGTGTTTTCATTTGTTTTCAAACTATTGAACTGTAGTTTAAAAATCAGTGATTGTGTTTATGGGCCTAGTGTTCTGTTTCAAGAACCTCCCATTCTTCAGGATTTTTAAAACAAAAAAGCAAGATTTTGTTCTTCCTGTTCAGGGAGTTTCTCTGTTGAAATTTTTTTTGAGCAAGGAGGAAATAGAACATGTCAGGGATGGTCCTCCTAGAGCTCTCCTCATCCATGTCCTTTTAAAGTTTGGATGCATTTTGAGGGAATTAATTCCAACTGACACATCTTTCCCCAGTGCACTAAAGCCAGCTGAGAGATGAGATGAGCTGAGGGGACACCAAGGAGCCCAGTTCAGTTGCAGAAAGCTGTGTGCTTGCAGGGAGCTGAGGACAGCCATGGCTTTGCAAAATCAGGACATGATAAAGTTTGCTTTTTAGGAAGAGCTTTTATCATCATTGGAGTTTATGGTCAGTAACTAGTTACAGAATTATAAACCTTGTCATGATGGAAAACTAGTGTAGTTTTATTTGGACTGATGAAAATTTGATGTTGGGTATTTTTGCTCTGTCAGAATGCAGCTTTGGAACAGAACAAAAAGGTGCCTGTACACTCCAGGGAGGTGAAGAGACTGTCAGGAATGCTTGGGTGGAAGATTCACTCCCAGCTTGAGGCAGCACACAGAGCTGGTGGTTCTCTCAGACTAGTGTGGTCATGTCCTTCTCAGCTATGTCTTAAATGATCACTTCTCTTAATTGGACTGAGAAGTTTCCCACTTCAGAGCCTTGAAAAGGATGAGCCTGCTGTAATTATGCAGGAGGAGCTAAACACTGGGATAGTGTAAACTCAATGAATGCTCCTTGTGTTAGGTTTAAAAGTTCCTTGAGGAAAATATTCCCCAAATGGGGCCTTTCAGAGCTGGGTGAGCTCCTCTGCAGTGGCCACATCCCTGGGAGATGGATGTGGTTAAGGTTGCCTGGTTTTGCTGTTGGCTCACTTGTCTTGTAGACTGAGGATTTGATCAAAGCCCTACAAGACCTGGAAAATGCAGCGTCGGGAGATGCGACAGTGCGGCAAAAAATTGCTTCCCTGCCTCAGGAAGTTCAAGATGTTTCATTACTGGAGAAAATTACAGGTATGAGACTGGAAGATCAATGAATGAGGGTCTAAAGCATAACTTAGAAACCAAAGTGTGGTGTTTTTTTTTAAATAATCCCAGTGTATGGTGGAGTGAATTCCTGCTTTTGTGTCCTTGCTTTGTAGTTCCGGGGTAATTAACAGATAGCAAACCTGTGAAGTCACACTGACGATTAAACTTACATAGCTGCTTCTGGTTTTTTGGATTGCACTGAGGCTTTTGTACTTCGAGAGCATCATCAGCATTTTGCAGGAATATAAAGGAAATTGGGCCAGAGTTCTCAAGTGGATGTGTTTGCTTTTGAACACCTCAGCTGTTAAGATGTCTTGAAGTTTTATCAGACTGTGCTGAGTACACACATAGTCCTTGATTGATATATTTTTCTGTTCTACCAGACTGCTGAGTACACACATACGCCTTGATTGCTATGGGAAAGGCAAATTGCTACCCCCATTAATCTGTCAGTCTTTGTTTAAATTAACTTTTGCAATTGCATTTGAAAAGTAATTTTAATAGACGCATTTAGAGGTTGAACTGATTTGACTCTTGTTCCTGGAGGTAGTTTTAATTTAGAACTCATTATGAACTATCACTTACTTGGCTGTTCATAATATATTCTTACAGTGTCCAGTTGGACTGTGTGCAATTCTTAGATTTGTGTCAATACATTTAAAATTACTTCCTATGTAAGAGGAATTAACAAGTACACACTGTGTTTAAATGTGGAAACCACCTCATTTGTTTACCTGAAGGTACTTCCTAACATTTTAATTAACCTGTTCATAGAGGTGCTCATTCTGTCTATTCATAGATTTATATCCCCCCTTTCACTGACATCTCTGCAGGGATTAAATGCAGTCGGATGTGTCAGTGTCTAAAATACAGCCCATGAAGGGTGTATGTCCTATTTCCTATATCCCTGCGATAACAGCCCTTATTTTCCTGTCAAGCCAGAAGTATATTTACGAACAAGATGCTATTGTGCCTGCGGCTCGTGAATTGCAGCCCTTCTGTCAACAATTGGAAGTTTTAAACTTTGTCCTCTAAATCACCCGACGCTTTTGCACGCAGACAAAGAGGCTGCGGAGCGGCTGTCGAAGACGGTGGACGAGGCGTGTCTGCTGCTGGCCGAGTACAACGGGCGGCTGGCGGCAGAGCTGGAGGACCGGCGCCAGCTGGCGAGGATGCTCATCGAGTACACCCAGAACCAGAAGGATGTGCTCACGGAGAAGGAGAAGAAGCTGGAGGTGAGTGCCTGTTACCGGGGCTGGCAAACCAGTTGGCTCACAAATTGTTCCCCTTGGATTCCTAATCTTTGGGTTTCTCCTGAGGGAGATGATTCCAGGTGTTGCCTTTACATTTGATTCCAGGTGTTACCTTTGCTTTTGGTTCTAGGTTGTCAGGGTTCTAGTTGTTGTTACACTTGGAGTAAAACGGGTAAGAAAGCAGTGTCATATCTGGAGAGTGCAGATCTGTTGTGATGTTCAGTGTTGATGTTTGAATGCACCTGGAAGGCCCGGAGTTGTATACTTAAAGAAAAATAGATTTGCCTAACATATAAGTTATTTTGTTAGGATACACCCTTCTTCAAAAAACTCGCCTCACTTTGCCAGAATTAGCTGGGGTATTTTTATATTGCTTGGTGGTTTGTTTTTTTTTTTTCTTTTCCTGGTGATTAGGTGTCCTTCACCTGCCTCCTGAGCCCCTGCTTGATTAGAGGAAGAAGTTTAACCCAGATCTTCTGCTTTCCATCCTTTAACAGCCACTTACCCACAGCTTCTGTGGTGGATTGTAAATGGGGCTGGTAGTGAAAGACAATGACTTGTGTTTCCTGTGCAGCTCCTTTGAACAGGGAGGGCAGGACCCTGAAACAGCCTGGGGCTGAGCTGAGCCCCCTGCACGGCCCAGCGCTGTTTGAGGCTGTGCAGCCAGCTGTTTACAGCTGTTTTCTGAAACGTGCCTTCTCCATGGAAGTTCTTTCGGCAGCACGTTGTGGGACTAGCGAGGAGTTTAATTAATGACTGTGGTTGTATGTCACTCTGCCATCTGCTAAACTGCCCCTTGGCGGCACATTAAGAGCTTCTCTGCACCGCGGTGCTGGTGATGAGCAGCTGCTGCGGGGTGGGATGGGAGGGGATGTGGAGGACAAAATCTCCTGGAAGGAGACTGTGCTGCAGCAATTGCAGTCTCTGTTTACTCTCATGGCAAACCTCGTTCTCTGACAGCTTGGCAACATTGTTCCCAGATAAAATTAATATTGAGTGTTTTCTTTGCTGTGTGTTTATATTGGAGCTTCTCAATGCCTTGTGACTGAATTTCTTCAAGCATAGCATCAGTCTTATGACTGAGTCAGAAAAAAACACTTTAAGACATGGATACAAATGATGCCATGAAACCAAATCTTGTTTGGCAACTGATTTATTTTCTGTGGGAATCTTGGGTCAGGTTTTGGGGTTATTTGTTGCTTAAAGGAGGCCACCTAAGTGTTTGTAAAAAAATACATAAATGATAGACATACTGCTGCTTGTCCTAAATAAGTAGCAAAATGCTGCACAATAATGCTGCACAATAATGTTTTAAAAAGCCCAAAACAATTAATGATTTTCAGTCAGTTTGAGACTGTGAAACTGAGAAATCCATAATGACAACATGAAATTAAAATTTCTAATGCATTAGCTGAAATGTTGTGACAATCATGGAGGTTTTTTATTTGGAAAATATCCTTTTGGTAAGGAATGTTACTTGAAAATTGTAACTCTGGCAGAGGTGGAAATGTAATCTTGAAAATTAAGTGTTTTGCTGGCTGAGCTGCTTTGTTAATGGTAGTAATCCTGCCGATGGCAATGGGACAGGCTGCTTGCTCACTGTTAGGTGTAAACACAGTTCTTCACTATATTAGAAAATAAAGAATGATCTTATTTAAATATTAGGATCTTAATTAATGCCTGTTTAGGTTGGCATCTTTGTCATTCTGCCAGACAAGGTGGCTTCAGTGCTGTAGCAGTCTAAACAGAGTTGCAGGAAATGCCACTCCGACAGTGAACATGAGGCACAATTGAAATTCGTGTCAGCTCTCAAACCTCAGTGAGGGATGTTGCCTGATTACAGCGTTCCATTGTTCTGCCCTTGTAGAGGGTTAATAAACAGTGGAAGATGCTGGTTGCAGATAAGGCAGGCCAGATCTGCTTATCAGTTTTGTTTGAGTCTTTGATGTTCTCACGGTATTGATAAGCCTGGATTTTTCTTTGTAGTGTTAATAAGCATTTTACTAGAAGGATCTGAAACTTGTAGCAATTAAAAATGTATTAAAAAACCAAAACATTTACTCAGGCAAGGTCTGAGATGAGAAAATAACTTAAAACAATCTAATTTTACATATCTACTCATTGTAGGCTTTGCTCTCTTGAGGTATCTTTTCCAGAATCTTTGGTACTTTGAGTTTTTCCTCTTGTGCTGTAAATTTCCTGACTCAGATGAGAGGGAGTGTTTGGATAGAAGATGGATTGTTTACTTCACCATCATCATCTAGCCAAGCCTGTTGGTTGGGGAGAGGGGCTTCTGGCACTAATAAAGTCAGGACTATATTCTAAGAGATGGAAATACCTAATTTGGAAATTACTCTGGCTGTTTTTTGTATTTTATTTATTTACAAAGTCTTTTACTATGATAGCAATGAAAGTAGCTAATCTGTGTCTTTTTGAAAAGCAGCTTTTGTGGCCTAAAGAGCTGCAGTTGTTTACTAATCCTGTTAATGCCATCCTTCATGAAACAGCAAATTGTCAAAACATACATAAACTCAGTGTGTTTGTATCTCATGGGCTAATACTCAGAACACTGCATGTCAAACCCCTGTGGCACAGCTCTTGTCATCAGTTGCAGTAAGGCTGTTTAATTGAGTGACACTGCTGAGGAAGGTGGCTTTGGAAAGGAATTACACATCAGCATGGATACAGCTGGCATGAGTAAGGATTGAAACAGTGAGGGGCAAAGAAGCACTGGTGATTTGAAGGGAGAAAGCTGGCACAGAGCCTGAAAATCATAACATATGGACAAACTCTGGTTTTAGGGTAGAAATGGAAAAAAATTCAAAGTGTAATAATTAGGATTCCTTTATCCTGGGAGTGATATTGTGGTATTTTGGTTGTAGTATTATAAGCACTTAAGAAGGTAGATTTTCTTTCATTCTATCAGTCAGTAAAATCAGCTGGCCCCAAACTGATACTCCATAGCCTATAACAAGGCATATATTTTCAAAGGTAAGTATTCCTCAGGTTAGCATCCTGAAAGGTATGGAGGATACTGTCATTCAACAGCTGAACACTGAATTTCTTTTTAAATGGTGTTTCATCTTGCTCAGCGATTGTGGGCTTGATATTGCAGCTACTGTTTGATCTTCCATGGCTGGGATAGATCAGAGGTGGCCTGGACATTCACAATAGCAGATGACTGAAAATAAAATCCACTTTCAGATAGGCATAGAAACAGGAACTGTTGTTTCTAGAAGAATGAGATGTGTCCTTGTATCTCACATTAGTATTGAACTTCCAATGGAAGTTTCCAGATTTGTGTTATTTTTGGCCATTGCTGCCCCATTACAATTACTGAGCACAATCAGCTGGGGAGGCTTTTTGTCCTCCAGCACCTGAGCCTGCAGAACTTCAAGGAGAATTGTCTTTTGAAGTCAGAGCACTCTTCTGGAATGCATGGCAGGCAAGGAAGAAAAAAAAAAATCCAGGGAATTAGTTTGTGTAAAACTGAAATGTAGTGGGGAGAGCATCCCGTGTTGGTGTACCAGGCAGCTGTAAAATGAAGTCAGATAAATAGATGAGACTGGAAGAACCAAGGAGGGGTAGTGCAATAAAATGGCAAATTGTGTAGAAGCTTCATGGATGGGTACCTGAAATAACTACTGACAGTAGGAAACCTGGAGTGAGTGGAGGGATAGGGAGATAGGGAGCAGAGACTGAAAAAAATAAAAGATAGTGCATTTAGAGTTTTTGGGTTGATTTGCAGTTGGTGAAGGCAGTTCTTCCACATTCCTTCTGTACCTGTGTTGGTGAAAGGTGACCTGAGGACCACGCTGTGGCATAGGCAGGACGTGTATGCAGGGCAGGGGGTGTGCAGGGGTGTTTGCACTCAAGTGTGTGTTTACATGTCTGCAGCTGTAAAGCTAAAAGAACATGCTGTATTTAAGATCTAGTTTAGGGGAAATATTCTGACTCTTGGCTGCAGCTGAAAAATTGTCACTTAGAGTCCTGCTGAGAGCTCTGGGGGTTTTTAGATGTTTGTGGGTTTTAATATTCATGGCTTCAAGGCACCTTTAATAAGGTGTTAATGCTGTGCCCACACAAATTTGCAAACCCTCTTTTTTTAATGCATCTCTGAGGGATGAAGTGCATTCTCACTTGAGGTTTTCTGAACTGCCCAGCGCTACACATTTTCTTGAAATACAATTTAGTTCAGTGGGTTAATAGGCAATTTATTGCTATGCTGCTTCCACTGCCTGGGTCTTTGTAGTGTGTCACCATTGGCACGGTTTTGTGGCTGCTGCTTCCCTCAGACAGGAATTCTTGGGTTGTGTGGTATATTTATTTCAGTGGTTTAGACAGTGAAACAAGAGATGGACTTTTAGGGTTCCTGCCAGGAAACAAAATAGTCAGTATTTGACATGCATGAATTGCATGAACAGCTGTGGGAACCAGCAGAAGAGGGGGGTTGGCTCTGTGATCCAGGCAGGGAGATCCTGAGCACCCAGACAGAGTGTCAGACCTGGGTCTGTAGGACCAAACTGGTGACCAATGGGGCAAGAAATGCTGGGCTGTGGACCAGTCCTGGCAGCTGTGAGCCACTGGTGCCTCTGGACATGGGACAAAGCACAGGCTGCTCTGTAGGGATTCAATGAGCTGAGATCCTCAGGGAATGTGGGTCTGTTGGGCCATGTATGGCTCGAGGCAACAGCTGTGTCTCTCTGCATGATACAAAGATACAGTTCTTTCACTTTATAGGTGCTTGTAGATATTTATAATAATTATTGTAGTGCTACAAATAGCATAATACTAAACAATATAGGCAAATAAAAATCGTACAGTATTAACATACAATGTTTTTATGCATTTTACTGAAGTGAACTAGTATATGATCACTCTTGCTTAGCTATAAAAGCATTAAGGTGCTTGGAGAGGTGAATATGTAGCTGTTGGCTCATGCCCTAGATGTTGATTTTTGTTGTGAACATCAAATGCACCCCCCTCAATGCTCAGTGTTTATTTATGAACGGGAATTCGACAAATGAAATGAGGATTTGTGTCCGTTATACAGTGGCAGCAGCCTGGGCTGTTTCTGAGAGCTTTTGAACATTGCAGAGGTTGAGGCATTCCCAACATCTGGAGAAATGCTCTGTGGAGGCCTCTACTGCTGCCTTTTCTGTTGTCCTAAACAAAGAAGAGAGCAAGGAAATGAGTTAGAATTTGAGAGTGTGTAATTCTGCCACGAGCAGAAACACCATCTCTGCTGAAGTGTGATAAATGATGCTGCAGAAGAAAGAAGCCTTGTCAAATTTAAAAGAGCAAGACTGAACAAATTTAAGGTCTGAAAATGAACTGAGGGCGCTGTAGGGAAATACATCATTCAAGCTCTGATTCCTGGACTGCATCTTTCAGATAAAACCTCAGATTTGCTGGTTTAGTGTTGCTGCAGAATGAGGAAACCTGGCTTCACCCTGGCATTTAGTTTCACTCTGCTTTTGAGGTGGATTCCTATTCAGTGAACTTGTGGAATGGCAGTTTCCCTTTCTGTTCTTTTTCTAGTGACTGTGTTCTGAAAGTATTTTACCTAGGTTAAGTGGCAAGGAGCAGAAGCTAAGGAATACCTAATCAACCTGCTGCAGTACTGTGGTGTATTTAATGTTTCTACAATCACATGGCTGTCAGACCTCTCACTTCACTACGTACTTTCCAAATCTCTGCTGAGCCTCTGAAGCTTTTTCCCCTGACTTGTGGTCTTTTGCTTTCCTACAGCTGGCTCAAGCTGCAGCATATCAAAATTGCGCCTGACCGGCTGCTCTTCCTAGGCACTTTCCAAATTCTCATTAATGCTTAGCTAGATGTTTTCTCAGTAGATGCAATTGCTGTGATGACTTACAGCATGTTCCTGCTCGACCCTGCGCAGGAGAGGACATGTCCAGTGCACACTCTGAGCCAAAATAAGCCGAAATCTGTGCTGTGGAACGTGACAAGGTGAACCAGGCCACGCAGCGGTGCTCAGGATGAATTTCCTGTCATGTTGATTACAGTCAGTTCTATAATGTTCAAGCAAGGCTGCTTTGGAATGAAACACTCTGTCAGCTTCATTCAGCAGTGGTTAATTCTGATTTTGCATTTGTTTCAAGGACTGAGTATCTAATTCTCTTGGCCACTGAGGATGTAGAACGCCACGCACGGAAAGGGAATGTTGATTAGCGAAAGCATCCGTGTGGCACAGTGCCAGTTTTTTCCTGTGTCATCCTGAAACTCCTGCTTACAGCAGAGATCTCATTATTTTGTTTAAAAAAAGCAAATAGCATCCAAATACTATTAATCTTAATATAAGCCTACTGAGCAGTGAGGCAATTAGCTCAACAGAGAGTACAAATGAAGGCATTGGAAAGCAGCAGCGCCTTTTAACTGCGCTTCGTGTTGTTCAGTTCCGTGGAATGGAAGGACGTTGTGGAAAAATCTGCAAGGTGCAGTTTCCAAGCATGTCATGGGCTGCATGGAAAACATGGTTTCCCATAAAACCTGCTTCCAGAGTCCAGAGTTGCAGAATATGGCCAGAACTTGTGGAAAAAGTGAAGCCCTCAAGCTTGAAGGAGGTTCCGTGTCTCTGCTGCTGTGTATTCTTGAGCGGAGCAGCCAGCATTCCCTGTCCCAGCTCTGGCTCATGGTCTCTCCACTCCTTCATAGCTCTGCCAGGAGTCAGCACAGCATCTCAGGCCCAGAGGGATGGAGAGGGTTAAGCATGGAGCAGACAGTTTTCTACCATGCCCTGTGATGTGTATCCAATCTGTCCAGTAAATATTCAACTATTCTAGGAAATCTTGGTTTCTGGATTACTCCCTTAGTTTCCATTCCTGAATTTAGTGATGTTTTTCTGAGCCAATTTTTGATGGTTGGGGGATGTTCCTGCTTTTTCCTTGTGAGAATTTTTTCTCTCTTTTATGTTTTCATTTTGGTTTTTTAACAGGTAGGATTTAGGCCTTTGGTGTTGACTAGATAATGCTTGCATTTACTTGTTAGTAAGGTGGAATTACTTAGTACTGAAAGGAATATGGTTCTCAAGATGACTTGATGTTTATTTTTGGTCATATGCATACAAAAGTCTCTCTCCAAATTGGGAGGGTATTTCTGAAAACTCAGTGTTCCATGTAGCCCTCAATGTAGAATATCCCTGAAAGTAAGGACATGCTAAGAGCAATATTTTCCTCAACAGTTGAAGCTGTTAATTGTGGATCTGGAAGCACAGGTTGGTGCTGTTAATATGCAGGAGAATTGCTCCTAAGTCTGTATGTTTGCCAACAGCAGTGTGGTTTTGGACACATCTTGTCAGTGTGTTTTATGAGAACTGGGCTGTCAGGCAAGGGACTGGCAAGGTTCTTCCTCCCCTAAGTAGCTGTGTTGCAGAAGGAATGTTGTTTGCATCTAATATAACTGTAATGGTCATGCAAATCATCTTCAGCTCCAAAGTCATCACATTCCAGTCCTGACTGTCCATGAGAAGTGGTGGATCCTGGTCACCCCATCAATTTTGCCCTGAAAATGGCAGGACATTAGTCTTTCCATGGAAGTTGTACCTGTTTTTACGTAATTGTTTTATGTGGATCCATAATTGGATCCATAAACCCATAATTGTTTTGTGTGGATCTTGGCAACTCAAACCTTATTTGAGGTATTTTCTTGGCTTATGCCTGGAATTTGCAACTTCTTTTCATCTTCACTGCCCATTTATCAGACCTGGAGGGCTTACCAGCTGCCTTGCCCTTCTGTTTTTTTGTTCCTATCTTAAGTGGGAATTACCACAGAAAAAAGAAACACATGCTGATATTCACTCTTGACAGTTTGGCATTCTTGAGGAGGAAGTGCTGCCTGTTCTTTCCTGGCTTCATATCCATCACTCCTTGACAATGGCCTGAATTATGGATTTTAAAATATTTTTTAAGATTGTCTACTGTGGATCTCCAAGTCCAGGCTCTGCACCTTCTCTCTGTGTATTTGGAGTACAAGAGCAGAATGGATGTTCTGCTGTCTCTGCTGTGAGTGCAGGAGCTGGTGTGCTGCTGTGTCCTGCCTCCAGCACTGGGGCTGTGCCAGCCCTGAGCACTCTGGACACTGTCTCTCCCTGTCTCCAGGGTTGGCTCCCATATTCTTTTGGAGAAGAATCCCAAGTGGTGGAATGCTGTGCCTCCATGGCATCCCTCTTTATCTGCTGCTGTTCTCTATTTCTGCTAAAGACTCTGGGGTATTTGTTTTTGTTCTCTGTCTTCATCTCCTGACTTTCTTGACTTGTTTCCCTCTTTAAGAATTCCCCATAAAATGTGTGACTAGGGATATGGGTGCATTCTTATTTTGGTCCTGATTCTCTGTCTTTTATTAAAAAAAGACAAATCCTCACAAAGTTAATGTGTGCACCTTAAAGTGGGGTTTTTTTGTTACTGTTCTCTAGGCATGAGAACAGTGCTCTGCAGTTCACGGAGCTGGGAGGGTTTTGTTTGGACTTGATTATTTCACTGTGTATCTTAACAGAAGTGTTTGGTTATATTAATTCACTGGGCCTCATAAAGGATTTAAGTTTGAAATAGGCTGTTGAAAGACATTCCTGCTTGGTGCTGGCAGGAAATTTATGGGATACTCTTACATAGCCATTGCAGGGGTATCGGGAGTTGTTGCGATTGACGGCTGCTCTCACTGTTCTAATTCAAAATAATGAAACACAGAGAGTGTAAACTCCTTGCTTGTAACCCCACAGGAACTGCTGTGCTTTGATGTTTGGAGAAGGTGAAGAGAATTTCCATCACTGAGAAGGTTAGAAAGTCTGGATTAAAGTTGTAAACTCTTCAGAAAGATGTTTTGATTAAACATGTGCCTAGTTTCATTTGATCTTCAGAGATATAAACTTCTGTTCTCTTTGCCAAGTAATTAAGAAATTAAAAGTAAATTGATATTCTAGCTGGCTGTGTGGCAGTCTGTTCTGTGTATGTTGGGTGTTTTTTTTTCTTAAGCTCATTGTTTCCTGCATTCTGGAGGTGCCATGAAAAGTAGGCCACATGTAGTTGAGTAAAGACTGGCACATTCCAAAAGAAATTATGTGCTACTGGAGTTTTATTCCTTCAGTTGTTGTCTTCTGTGACTGTTATGTGAATGCATAGAATCACTTTGAAAATTACATAAACAGTCTCTAATCTTCTGTGTTGGATAGCTTGGGTGTGTGCTGGGCTGCTCTTAAGTGGCTTCTCACCAGAATTGACCAAGGTACAGTTCTTTCTTCCATTTTCAAGGTCCAGACTCCTTTCTCTCCTCATTATGAACACAAGTCACTGGTGTCTCTGAGTCCTGGGGGAATTTCTGCACATAGGGATTTCTTACTGCACTTTTACTACTCAATCCAGACCTCGTTTGTGGAAAAACCACTTGCAGGTTTCTTCTTCAGGGATTTTTAGCTTGCTCTTTTTTTCTCTCTCCTGCAGATTTCATTGTCTGTATCCAGTGTGCCTTTCCCTGGTTTACATTCAGTGATCCTGTCCCTGCCACAACAGTCTCACAGCAGAGCTGCTGGGGTTGTAATGGGAGCTCATAAAGGAGGCCCTGCCTGACAACCAAAGCTTGGGTTTGATTTAATGGCTGGAAAGGGAAAATTGGATTAATTAAGTGTTCAAAATTGATCAAGTTTGAAAGCAGGGAGCATTTTGGCAGCATAGTAGTACCTGTGGTGTGCCTCAGCATGTGGCTTCTGGCAGTGGAGGGGTGTCAGAGGAACATAGTGGCAGCAGCTGGGAGTCAGTCTTTGAGGAAGAACACAAGGATAAAGCAACTCTGCAGTGACACTTCTCTCAAGTGCTCTATCAGGCCCCAGTGTGTGCTGCTCTGGGGATGTTTTACATGTAAAATTAGTAAGACAGGGCAGGGTAATTAGTTTAGGGATGCCAGAGCCTGTGGGCAGGATGTGCATTTGGGGCAGATGGCAGGGTCTGCAGTCATGCCAGCAGTCACTCAGAGCACCAGGGCCTGGCCACCTTCTGTGAGTCCTCACCTGGAAGATACTCCTGGCTTGACTAACAGCACTGTTAATTAACCTGTGCTTAATCTTTGTTCTCTTGTCTCTTTCCCTCAGGAATATAAACAGAAGCTTGCTCGGGTAACCCAAGTGCGCAAGGAGCTGAAATCTCACATCCAGAGCCTTCCAGACCTGTCACTGCTGCCCAATGTCACAGGAGGTCTGGCACCTCTGCCATCTGCTGGGGACCTGTTTTCAACAGACTAGAACAAACGTGTGCCCCAGTTTTCATTATTACCAGCAGAAGTAAGAAGACTCTGGTGTTGGCTGGAAGTCCAGTCTTCCAAGATCTGCAGTAGGAAGGAACTTGCAGACCCTGCTTTGAACCTCTTGGCTGCTCGTACTCACCCTCTCTGTGTACACTGGCTCACGTGAGGGGAGGAAGAGGAGTGAGTTTTGTGAGCTCTAAAGGGAGTGGGGGTGGTCCATTTAGGCAAACTTCTCTCATCTTTTCCCATACTCTTTAGTTGCTGTTTGCTCTTTTAGCACTTGTTACCCCACAAAGATCACGAATCATGTGCACACATACCTGGGAAGCTTCCAGAGGAAAGTTGACCATGCAGCATCTCCCCTCTGTACAAATATTGTATTATTTCTGAGTAAGTCTCACCTGTTTTAGTTGGGTTTTTGAGCCCCATCTCTGGGAGCAATGGAGTAGCTCGTGGGCCTCGTAGGGATGTATGTGCATGCGAGTCCTGTGCCATGGCAGTGTCAGGGGAGGGCATTTGCTCAGCAGTGGTACAGGGAAAGACTTTTCCTAAACCTGCAGTTCCTCAGAATGCTGTGGCCTGATGTGAAGGTAGTTCCCATTTGGCATGGATGTAAATTGAAGTCACAGGCAATAAAAATAAGCAGCTTTTCTTTGTGAATTAGAGGTAGACTCATAAGTTACACTGTGCTGAGCAAAGCAGAACTGGATGTTACCTAAGTGGGAGTGGAAGTAAATTTTGTTCTAGCTACCTTAGATTTATACCACATTTTTCCTCTTCATTATATGAAATTAGATGGTGATGGAAGCTTTGATTTAACGACCTGAGAGGCTGGAATGGTGCGTGGCAGCTGTTGGTGTCCCTGTGACAGGCACTGTTAGGTCTGCTCTCAGGATGGTTACATTAAAAATACAATGATAAAAACTCTCTCCATAGCTTTAGTGAAGTTGTCTGATGCACAGAAGTTAAATGTGGTATAAATATTTATTTATATAGAAAATAGACCCATATATATGCATATATCCTGTATGCACATGTACCCTGTCCATGCATGTAGATATTAGAAGGATGTACTTAATTTTGTGTCACAGATTGTGAGTTGATTTTTATAATCAGGAAAACTGTAAAAAAACAAAAAAGGTAAATTTTAAAAGCTCTTAATTCCATTATGTTGCTGGCTAGTGTTTTAGCTGCCAGGGGTGTAGTTACATTTCATTTTGTGTGTTGGGTGTGACAAGCTGGACTCTGATCACTGAACCATTCCAATCTGGAGACAATTCTGTTTAAATTTAGCACCTCTCACTATAAAACAGGTCCTGTTTCTGGAGACACTTGATCTGGTAACACAGGTTTTGTAACACAGAGGCTGAAGTGAGCTGAGGTGCTCTCTTTGTGCCTCCCTGTGGTCTTGAGCTGGTGTCAAAGCCAGGAGAAGAAAATGCAGAAATGCAAAGCTCGTTCTGCTCCACATTAATTTATTTTGCAGGCTGCTCAGTGGCCCGGTCAGCGTTCAGTTACTGCAGACAACAACACAGCATCTTTTGATCATTCACTTGTTCAGAAGCTCACGTCCTTTTCCTACTGACACTTCCTTTTGTCCTTTTTTAACGCTCCTTGCACCCTCACTGCCCAGCCAACAAATTTTTTTTCTCTTTAGTTTACAGGAATTTTTCCAGTGGCAGAACTATCCGTTCCCTGAGTCACTTTGACTGTGCAGCCTTTTATGGTCCAGACTTTAGATTAAGCACTGTACATTCTCTCTGCTTTTGCCAAAAATGAAAAACAAACAAAAAGAAACCCCTCCAAACTTCAAGAACCCAAACCAAAAGACTCTTTCCCATCCTGATTCAGCTCACAGAGTTACCCCGAGGCTGTTTAAACCCAGTTATTTTGAGCATTGATTGAATGTGTATCCATTATAGGACGAAAACTGTCAAAAACTGATGTAGACAAATGTGTTGGCATCTCACGTTTGTGTTTTGGGCAGTTTTGTGAGAGAGTTGTCTGTCTTTTTTTATTTTTTAATTGAAATGTTCTGATTTTTTTTTTCCGAATATATGTGTGTGTTTTATTTTGCTTAATTTAAATGAAGTCTTGTGGTTTTTAATTTTATTTGTTTTACTTTTTGGGCAAAGGGCATCTGGTGAACTGGGTGACATTTTCTGAAGGTTAAACAGATTTCCCCACAGTGTGTCTTTTTTAACAAAAGCTTAAAATCTGTATATGAATTGACTTAGGAATTAATTTAGACATATAGGCTGCCATTTGACAGCAGTATATTCTGAAATGTCTCATAGATATCTATTTTTGAATAAAGAGGGTGTCATTGAACAGTAGTGTCCTTACTTCTTTCCTCAATGCCCCGGCACCCTGTGGGTTTTGTTTGGGTTTTTTACCCCTCTAAAGCCCAGGCAGTGACGTGGGGAGATCCTTGTGACAGTTTTCTATGCAGAGTGGAAATGTGGCATTTCTGTAGGACTGTCAGTTGTTACTCTGGGAAAAATACAAATAAAAACCAAACCTGGAATGGGAGGAAGGTGCTTCCCTGCATGAGCACCAGGAGCTGCTGTTCCAGCAGGCTCAGTGTGATCGAAGCCTCTCAGCTTTGGGGGGGTCTTCACTTTGCCCTGGGAGTTAATTCTGAAGGTTTTTGGGGGGCTTAGGGGTTCTTCAGTTATTAACCAGTCTCCGACAGCCTCTATGGGCAAACAGTGATTGTTTCCTGTGCCTTGGAGAGTATCTGCAAAGCGGATTATGTTTGATACTGATTTACAAATCTTCCCTTAAAGGGACTATATTTAGCACTGCTTTCACAAAGCCTTGCAGAGGCTGGGCAGTGCTGTGGGAGCAGGAGGGAGCTGGTGTGGTTCCTCCCGGTGAAAACCACCTTTGTGTGGTGTTGCAGGAACTAAGGTGGGGTTTTCAAAGACATAAATGTGACAAGGTACTGGCTGTCCTTCCTTGCCTTTGCAAATCGGGTTTTTGTTGTTTTTTCAAGAGCTGGAACAAATGCCTCCAAAAATATTTGACTGTTAAGCAGCTGTCTTTGCAGTTCAGTACCTCAGTGCACTGCTGTGCCTTCCCTACTGTGTGACCAAGGAGGGGTGGCTTATGCACCTGTACAAGGTGAGGAACTCACTCCTAACTAACTAACAGGTGTGTGAGCTCCCAGCTTGTGATGGTGATGAGGAAGGGCTGGCACAGGGGAGGTGGGTGGTTGTACTGCCAATGCTTTGACCCAGGGCAGGCTGCTTTGGGCTATTATCTGGTTACTTGGGCCAAGTTTTGATACATTCCTTGGTCAGTTCCAAACTTCATGTATATTTATCTCTAGGATTAAATTAAAAAAGTATAAGCTGTCCCTAATGCTCTAAAAAAAAAAAAAGACCTGGTAAAACACTTGGATAAAAAGTCACAGCAGACTTTGTGCCAGTCTGTTGGAGTGAGGCTGGGACATGTATTTGCCAGTGATTTCACTGGCTCTAGGGATGTGCCACAGGCACCCTTTGCCTCTTTCTCACCTGCTGGAAGGCAACAGTAAGTAGAAAACGTGTTCTTTGTTTTTATTTTCAGTAGTGGCTTCATGTAATGACATTTAAAAAGAAGTTTAATAAAGGCCAAGGGCCTCACAGGCCTCCCTGTGTGCTGGAGCAGATGGAATTGTGGTCATGCTGGGCATATACAGGTTTTGAGGCAAAACCCAGGAAACCCCAGGACGAGCCAGCACAGAAAGGAAAATGAATGCTTTGGGTACAGAAATGTCCCCTGGGTGCAGAGCAGCCTGAGGGACCAGTGTTCTACAGCCCATCGAGGTTGGATTCTGGACAGGGGTTGCAAATCCATGTCCCAATGTTTTCCCTTGGCACAAGGATGTGATGGGGGTTGCAGCTTGGCTGGTGGCCAAACACTGCACTGCTGCTGATGGAGCACATCTGTGTGACACCTAAGAGTAGTAAATCATTAACATACGATTTAGGAGCTTGTCACTTCTTTCTGGGAAAAGACAAATCTTGTTTTGTCTTTCTAGGAAAAGACAAGTTTTGTCCTTCTGGGAAAAGGCTTGTCTTGTTCTGGGAAGGGACAAGCAATTGACGGTCAGCACATCCCTCTGCTGCCAGTGCCCAGTCCTTACTGGTTTGTGTGTGTCAGAGCAGCCCACTGTGAGGGGCAGGACAGGGAGCTCACAGGGGGTGGATGGGGATGCTCCCCTGGGAAGCTGCATCAGGGGTCAGGCAGGCACAGAGAGGCTGTTGGAGTTGTCCATGCTGGAAGAGCCATCTCTCCATAGTGTCTCCTGCACCTCCTGTGGCTGGGGAGGAGGGGATGGTTTCCTGTGAGGGTGCAGCAGGACCTCCTGCCATCAGGGGTTTATTGTCTCTTTTGCTGCTTGCTGGTGCCTCAGTTGTCTTGTTGGACCCAGGAGAGTAAAAATGTGTCCCATGTTTGTGGAGGAGAAGGGAGACCTTTGGAGAGGCAGTAGCATTCGGAAATCCCATAGATTTGTTCCTGTGAAAGCTCTGATTTATGGGAGTTTGTTCTAGTTTCGATCCATCAATGAAGGTAAGTTAAAGGTCATCAAGTCTAAAATGAGTTTACAATCAGTTCTTGGCAAGTCAGCATCTCCAGTGAGCCTGAGGCATATCCATAACCTCCCCTCCACAGGAATGCTCCCACCTGGCTTTGGCACTTGGACTAGCACTGAATTACTGAGTTACAAACTCTCCCACGTGATGGATGCTGGAAATATTTAATTTATAATTTATTGCTTGCACGGCAAGAGTGCCAAAGGGTCTGATGGATGCAGCCTGGAACTGCACCAGCAATCTGGGATGGGCACAGGGAGATGGAGC
>VZRX01019391.1:39238-49746 GCA_013398075.1 Notiomystis cincta | reverse complement strand
AGTAGTAGTAGTAGTAGTAATGACTATATACTGAATGAAACCAAAACCATTTAGTTTAAAATTTCTGAGGATCCCACAAAAAATACATTTTGTGGGAAGAGTCACGGAAGTCAGATGGTAAAAAAACATACAGCACAAAAATTGCAAACTTTTAGACAGCTTCTAAAACAGCAGTAATGCAAGAGGGAAATGGTAAACACACTAACAAGGGTTCATCAGTCTTAATAAATAGGACAGGGTCACACGGGTTTACTTCTGGAACCCATAAAGGTCCCTAAGTATCTAATTATATCTGAAAAAAAGCCTGAGGTTTTATTCCCTTCTATTCCTCAGTAGATTATCTCATTCTTCATCAGATACCATTTTAAACTGAAATATATTCCTTTTAAGAAGCTATGGTTTGTTTCTTATTGACATGATAGAATACTATGTACCATATATTCTTCCAAGGGAGCATTGCTAAGCAATATTAAACACTACATCCTAATGGAAGGAACACAAAATGTGTTTCTTAGAAGTACACAACAAAATCAGCCATGGCATTGGGCCATATAGTAGCTCCAGATTTTGAAGAAAATGTCAGATTAAGACCAAGAGCTTTCAGTCTTATATTTCTTCTTTACTGCCAACTACAAATACATTTTTCTATCATATTTCCAGGGAAAAGATGGGGTTTTATCGTCACCTCTACAGGGAGGCAATTATGCTCCTCACTAGGCAGATACTTAGTTCATTGGGTCTAACACAAAACTGACAAGTGCTACTTGTTCATGTTTTTGTAAACAATGATTTTACAATATTGCTCAGGTTGGCAACTTCAGAAATCATAAGTAACAAAAGGTACCTTTGTGACCAACAAAACCAAATAATGTATAACGCATCTGTAACTGAAGGGTATATATGTAAGGAACTGCATTATAGCGGGTAATAAAAATAGCACTTTGTTCTGACTGTGGTGCTAATTAGAATCTGATTTGCCTGTTTAAAACCCATAATTGAGCAGAACCCATGCTACCAACATTCCCAGGCTTGTTTTATATTTTGGGAACTAATGTACTGACCCCAACAGCTAAAAAACAAAAGAGCAAGTGGGAATAAGAGGTCTGAAACATAAATATACCCCTGCCGTCTGTTCCTTTGCAAAGAAGTGAATTGTGTTCAAGTGACATGCTTCTTTGCTGCAGATGCCACTGCAGAACTTGCTAGGTGCCTCTGATGCCAAACAGGACATTACCAGGGAGCTTTAGAAAGTAGGACACCGACACAGTAATTGATTTTGAGTGTCTCTCCCTCCTCCCTTCCTTTCCCCAGATCCTTTTTTTCCCTTCCAAACACATTGCTATGTTTTTCAAACAAACCCCTCTTCCACTGAAGCATACTTAAGAACCTCAACCACATCAGGCAATTGCCACCTAACACATAGCATTTGCAAGAAGATTTTTATTAATGGAAAACATTACAGAAAGAAAAAAAAAAAACAACCAACCAACCAACCAAACAAACAAACTAGTTAGACAAGACTTCTTTTCATAAGTAACAATGTAAACATGAACAGCTTCCAAATGTCACATGTCACATGTGTCCCATGGAACATAAAAATCATTACAAAACCCAGAGGAAAAAGTCGAATCTCCTCCTCCCTTCATCTCCCTTCATCTCCCTTCATCTCCAGGTGATGAAGACTAATCTAAATGATGTATCCACTATGTCCTTATTATTGTTATCTCTTCTATATATTCAATGCCCCTCAGATATTACTTAAAAGTCCTTGGGCTATTGTCTAAATTGAAATGTTCATTGTCCTCCATATTTCAATACTATTAAAAATACAACCTATAATCACAATGGGATTTCTGCCTCCTCATTTTCTCTAAGCAAAACTATTCTTACACTTGTGCAGGCACCCCAAAAGCATTACTCTCTAACATTCTCATCTGATATGAAAATTTATGTAGAGTCCCATGTGGTCATATCTCACATAATCCTACACGCCTCAAAAAAGAGGAATCTGTATTTCTGTATTTCTGTAGGGTGGCAAAACCCTGGGAAGTGTGCTCAGTATCAAAAAGCAGAAGTATCTTCTTACAAACGTGACAATACTGGACACCTCTGATTAGGTGTTTAGGTATGGTGCACAACAAAAACAATTTACAAATTAAACATGAAATCTCATGTTACATTTATCAAATTATAATGATAAATAATCACATTTATTAAAAGTACTAGCTTTCTAGTATAAAGCCACTTCAACAGATAGACATGTGTGCTCTAAATGTGTGTTCTATCTGGGACACTTGCACGATTTGGCCTGTTACCCCATTCATGTGTAAACTGACCAAGACAGAAACCCAGAACTGCTGAAACACTTACCATGCCTAACACCTGTCACTGCTATTCCCTCATCCAGCCAACTTCCCACCATGCACACAGTCACAGTCCATGAGGTGTCCCCGTTTGCCTTCCTCCCTCCAGTCGCCCTGATGCTGGCTGAACTAATTAGCAACTTGTCAGCTCGCTTGTGCATAGCTTAGCATGGAGCTGGGCACAGGGCAACCACAGGAATCCCTCTGGTCCTCATCACGACATCATTTCGGCAGTGGAGCCTAGGATAGCAGAAAATGAAGCTGGTATTTATACACGGCATTAGAAGGGGGCCCTTCCGTATCAGGCTTAAGATGACAGAATGTCAGCTTCAATCTTCTGACAGGCTTTGGTCTCTCTCTGTAACCTCTTTCTTTTTGGCTGCTCTTTTTTTATATACGCATATGACACTAACAGAAAAATAAATTGAAAAGAGCGCTGAGGCAGGTTGTATTTCACGCACTGGTGCCAATGTTTCATATCTCATGAACCTCGGGAAAACAATTCATTGAACTAATTAGTTTACAGTATTTAAGCAGCTTGTTTCCCATCCTTAATCTTCTTTATGTAATGCTGTGAACAAAGCCATATTATCTTCTGATTTTTTTCTTATATAGTTTAACAAATATGATCTTTTTTTCCCTAGAGATTACCTCATTTAGACCTCGAGCTACCCTACCCTCCCTTACTTTTTTTTCTTTTTGCGCAGAACAGCATAAACACCACCTATTGTTTTTCATAAACGTTCAACATTGTGCCATCTATATGTTTGGGGGTTTTTTTAGTCTTATCCAGTTCATTTAATTCCTCATTTTTAGCTATCTCTCAGAAAACAGCTGTGTTTCCCTTCCTGTGAAAATCAGATGACTGGTCTTCTCCCTCATGGGTCCAAGTAATCACAGTGTCCATAGCTTACAACCTCTGTACAACTTGCTTTAAAAAGTACTGGATAATAATTAGTTAAAAATAAACCAAGCAAACTTTTAAATCTGAAATAGATTTACTTTCATCAAGTGATTGGTTTGAATTAGAAGAAAACATAAAACTAAATAAATAACTCATATTTGTGAGGCTGGAAGCATGTCTGCATCCTAGTCCTTAGAAGTCTCCTTGCTGATGTCCAGTACTGTGTGTCTGAAGCGAAATTAGAACAGAGCAATGTGGACTCTCACACTTCACATTCATACTCTCCCTACTTCATGTTGGGGCTCAAAAAATGTGAGCAAGTCCTTCAGAATGTTTGACCGAGTAAGGAAACATTATGAAACCTGCAGGAGGAAAAGACATCATTCTCCCCAGCTGGTGATTCTTCCTTTTGTCATTATCAGCAAAAAGTAGCCAGATGCACACTGAACTGCATCTGCATCAAGCTAATGACACTAACTTCAACCAATACTGAACCAGGGTTAAATAAATGCATAATGGAAGTTTAGATCTTCTTAGACTGCTAGTTATATTTTCATGAATGCTCAAATCAAAGCATATGCTCAAGTGTATTAATGGATAGCTGGGGACAGCAGCTTTTAAAATTACTTCAACCATGGACATGGGAGTATTGGCTTTTAAGTCCAACATACACAGACAGGACTGGACTTTTTGCACAAACAGTCAAAAGCAATGTCTTTTTAAAATGTGAAAAGGGAAGCTGGATACATGTCTTTTATACAGTAGTTTAAAGGCATGTTCTACCACTAACATTCATATTACTGGAATAATCTCTCTGGTATTGTTTCTAGTTTTATACAAAGGTGTTTAAAATGCACAAGCCATTCTGGAAACAAGAAACCGATATGTCAGCCACAAGGCGAAGGAGAAAATATATTCTTCGGTACTTTTAAAGCTTTTATCTCTAAGCAATATGTCAGATACTTCAGTGTTTAGCTGGTAAGTGCCTAAACCTTTTCTTTGATATTGCTCTCTCACAAGGAGGTGTCATTTGTGAGTGATCAAATCCTCTCCTTGGACATTTATTTCATGCAAATTGCTGAAGTCCACGTGGTCAGCATTGTTTTCCTTTCTGATTTTTGCTTCCTTTAGAACTATCTGCTGTCCTCCCATGGATATCCACATTAAAGTTGATTCATGATATCTTTAGCTGTCAGATTTCCAGCCACTCTTAATTAATACAGAGAGGTGACATTGCTGCAGCTTCATGAGCACATGAACATCATTGAGAGTTCTGTTCTGTTGTGCTCAAGGAACTTCTCCCTCAAGGTCAATGCCTGCAATTCCTCCGGGAGCTGGCAGCTTAACTGAAGATACACAAAATCTCCCAGCTTCTTGGGGATTTAGTGGGGACTGCAGACATTGCATTATTTCTGAATGCCTGAAATGTTATAGGAACAAACTTTCTAAATGAATGAAAAGCATGAAAAATACAGATGCTGCATTAACTTCCATTAACCTTCAATTTTGATCCTAAATTACTGGATTGTTGAAGTTTTGCTTAAAAATTTTCTCTTTAAGAACATGTAAAATTCCAGAACTGTCTAATGTTAAATATATATGCAGACTTTTCCAATCAATACAGACTGTGGCTGGGAGTAATGAAAGATGAAAAACTGCAAAGTTACATTAAGCATAGAAATCTTTAACACTGTATTTACAGGAAGATTTTGCTTCTTAATTTCTATCCTCATTTTATAGTCTAGTTTTGTACTAATTTAATGAGAACGAAGAGCAATGGAAGACATCTAATTGTTCCCACCTCCTTTCTGTCATTTAAAGCAAAAAGCATTTATTTTTCAGATTACATCTAATACTTAGCAATATATGAAGCAGACCTGTCATTACTAATAATCACTCATATTCATATCCATCAACGTATCCCAATATCCTCTACAGAAGTTTTATATGTTAATTCACAAGGACAGAGAGGAGTATTTTTCCTAGAAAAAGGTCTTTGTGACTCATGGAAGCTGATGAAACAGGCAAAATTCTGATGCTTGCAATACTACTTAAGAGAATTATCTGAATCAGCTAAGACTGGAAAAAAACAGTTTGACAAAATTTTTTTTCTGGTAAGCAGAAAAATACAATCCGTAGAAAAAAAAGTCAATAGGGTCATCTTCACAGATGAGTCTTTAGCTTGTTTTTCCTGATTTTTCTGCACCTATTATTGGTCACAAAAGATTGAGGCATCATATTAAATGTATTCAAGTGGGAAATATTTTTATACAGCATTTCATGCTTTATTTCTCATTTCATCCTATCACATTGTTGATGAATTAAGAGTAAATAGCTACATGATCTACTGTGGTTAGAAAATATCTATGAATATGTAGAAGAGGTATTCCCCGTGTTCTGTTCAAGCCTAGAATGGACTCATTAAATGGGCATGTGGGAGAAGTCTACCAAACACTGTTCCTACTACATGCAACACCTCAACCTGTCTACTTTGTGATCAACCAAAAATACCATTTAATCAACATCTGGCTCAATTCCATGTTTTGGTGAGGTTTTGTTTGTTTTTTTTTAAATCACTATCCAAAGTCGGGCTCAATTCTTTGTAGATATCCCACTACCTTTCCTTGAATTTGAAGGGATTTTCCCCTTTTTGATTTTTTTTACTTTCTTTGGGGTTTTATTTTGTGTGTTTGGTTTTTGGTTTGGTTTGGGCGTGTTTTTTTGGTGGCTTTCATCAGATGACATCTTGCTCTGACTGCACCTGCTCTCATAGTTTAAATCATAGTGAATGCACTGCACCTGGAACTCTCCCAGGCTAGCAACAGCCACTGCTAACACCTCCTCACTTGGCTGACAGTGGTCTGCTTCAAGGCGTATTCCAGTAAAACTGTAATTACCAAAAGACCTACAAATACAGATTAAGCTGAGAAATTGTATTCCAAAGTGAGTTGTTAGTATAAAAGCTGTTTCCACCCACAGCTATTGTATCTACTCTGATAAAACGGCAAGTTAGGAAATACAACGTAAATTGAATGAGTGTAATTTACTGACAAGGAAGGATTTCAGCCTGAATTACACTTGGAAAAAAAGCACAAGTTTTTTCCCTAAGAAATCCTTTACACAGCTCTACATTACAGATGTTGTGTTATAGCCTCCTTCCCAAAGGAATTCTCACTTTCTTTTCACACTCATACACATACACACCTCTGCCTGAAAGGGCAAATACTACAAGCTCTGCTCGCCCTTCACTGGAGGAGATCTTCCCCCCGGCACTGCAGGACTCTTGCACTCTGCACATCATCAGCAGGTGAGGCTTCTGCTGCCACTTTCAGCTCTGAATGGTTCCCTACACAACTCAAGTTTTATGCACACACCAGTAAATCTCTGGTCACAAGTGGCACGAGCAAGTAAATGGAGCTCCTCAGGTGCATTATTAAAAAAATAAAAGCCCCAGAGATATAAAAAATATAATTGAGAAATAATTGAGAAAGACTGCAAGGAACTGTTACTTGTCCTCTCCTAATGCAGCTTTATCACAAAGCAACACCACTGGGGTTTGCACTCTGTTTGTGGGGATCAGTTTGTTAATTACTAATCAGCCTGGTTCACAACTATTAGTCAAAGGTGCTTGTTGAACAGCAATAAAAATCTCACACTCATAATTATCTTTAGCCTATTATAGTTTTACCTACAAGAAAAAATAGATGCTATGTACCTTCCCCAATGGATTATGGAAGCAAAAAGTGTTGCAAGATGCATTAAAAAAACTTACTTAATTTGAACACACAAAATTCCCAGCTATTGTTGTTCATCACCTATCTGTACAGCTTCATTTCAGCTTTGCACTTTGCATCCAAAAAGAATTTGGTTTTTTTACAGCAAATTATACAGTAAGTTTTGCTTCTCAAAGCTGTATTTTGATCTTTAGAAACATTATGAAATCCACCAGTAACACATCATCTTTACTTTTCCATAAAGTCCCTCTATTGAAAAACATTATCATAGAGAAAAAGACCAGGACTTATTCAGACATGAACAACTCCTTTTCAAAACTGAGAAGCCCAAAAGATAACAAATTAAATTGAAGCTGTTGCTGCAAATTGTGTTTCTGGTTGAGCTGGTGCTCCGACTTTTTTCAAACTATTCCAAAAAAGTGATGGCTGGTATTTTTCCTACCTTGGTGAAAACTGTTAGATCATAGTATCAGTGGTGGCTAGTGTAGAACTTATTGCATGAACCTGACTACTTTTACCAGCTCATGTAGTAATTACTGTAGCTAAAAAAAGATTGTAGGTCTCAGGAATAAAGGGATCATAAGCTAAAAATATTGAAACATAAAGAAAGTTTATCTAAAACAAACCCACTAAGCAATTATATATCAAACACCTTACTTTCTTTGTATGATTGTGAATAAGAATAATTTAAAAAAAATTTAAAAACTGTATGAATGGAAACAGACAATAAATAGGCATTTTCTTTACTTGAAATGCTTGACAGCATGAATGCAATGAGCCTAGTGCAGTAAAAATATGGCATTATTCCTTACTGTGGCAGTGAGCAAGCCACAAGAACAATTGTATTTCTACTACCATTTACCTATGACTTCAGTCAATGATAACAATATTCAAAAATAGTATTTCTACCTTAACAACCAATGAAATATAACATAATAATCCAATATATATTTAGATATATATGCACTTTTAGTGATTGTAATAAACCCTGTCATTTTATAGTTAAAAAAATGTAAAACCTATTTTGTGAGTCAAATTAGAATATTGTGACCTGTTTTATGATAGCAGGCACCCTATGAGTTGATAAGTCAGTATATAAATATTTGATCATTTGAATATTCGATTCAGAAAAAATCTGAAGTTGTAATTCTTCAAATTTATTTGGTATTATATTGACTGTATCAACCATAGACTTTGCTCTCATATTTTCCCCTTCTTGAGAACATTTTTAAAAGAAAAAAAAAGTATCAGTATATGAACATGCTGTTTCCCAGTTACTATAGATCCTTTTGATTTAATGAAATATTCTAATCTTTCACCTTCTTTATATCACAACATGAACTGGAAGGATTCAGTTTGATTCTAATATTCTGTCTCGTGATATTTCATATGATTGAATCTGAACCATATCTCTTGCATATGATAGACAGCTAAAAAAGAATTTAATCTTTTGAAAATACCAAATAAGCATGTACTGCTTAGAATAAGTTAGAACATTTACAAGGCAGTTTAATTTCCAAGTTACCTTTTGAATTATCTGGACCATCTCACTCAAAAGACATTCTAATGATACAGAAAAAGTATCTGGCTTAGTATGTGAGTCAGCTCTAAGATAACTATAAGTGATACTATTTTGTCTTTTTGTATGTGTTTCAATGTCTTTCAGAGAAAGCCTGAGCGGTATGCACGCTAAGCAGGAATTTCTTCCAGAAGCCATCCTTGTATTTAGAAAGGAAGAGTTGATCCTTGTACCACAGCCAGCATTAGTAGTACGAAACAATTAGGTGGATGGAAATTCAGCCATACACCATACACTTGTGTGTTTTTACTGTCAATGCATACGTGCTTGTCATAGCAGAAACCAGTTGTGAAATAAATTTTGAAGCCTTATTACCCTTGATCAATGACAGAAAATAATTCAGCTCTTCTCTGGTCCTGCCTGTGTTTGCAAAAGTAAAGGTTGGGAGAGCAGATGCACTTATGTGGAATGCAATACCAAATATGCGCTTTTCTTTCTAACTGCAGCTGCACAACTTCTAAAACTTCAGAAGGAGGCAACAAGAAAGACAAAAAAATTATAAAGAAGCAGCCATCACACCACATCCAAAACAGTAGGTGAGAAGAGCCAGCTGGCTCGCTTATACTTATGAGTCTGCACTCTTTCTAGAATCTAACTATTCCAATAGCTCTGCAAAAGAAAAAATATCTCAAGCCTTCATGAGAGGTACAGTGTTCTTTATGTGGTAAATTAATAAATTACCTAACTGTTTGTTAATTACATCCTTCCCCACTCATCATCCCAAGTATGCCTGCACTATCACAAGCATCATCTCATCATGTGAAAAAGGAAGATTACATGATCACTATAATCATTATTTTCCAACAACAATGACAAAAAAAGCCAGGTAAGTGCTCTTATTTNCATGTGAAAAAGGAAGATTACATGATCACTATAATCATTATTTTCCAACAACAATGACAAAAAAAGCCAGGTAAGTGCTCTTATTTGAAGCCATCAACGTGCAGAGAATCATAATTAATCTTTATGTAGCATTGCAATTTCTCCTCAACAACTTAAGTATTGTCATAATTGAAGGTCCAAAACAGGAACCTCTTGGCCTTGCTTAATGATTCTCTCCTGTGCTGTTTTCCCAAGACAAAGCAGTGATCTGAGAGCAGAGTTGGGAACAAAATTAAATTAATACAAATGAGAACAAGACCAAGGTAGGTACTAGGGCCTCACCTTGAAATGGAAAAAAAATGTTAATTTTAAGTAACCCTTTATTGGGCTGCTAGAAATTAAGACAAGCTCAGTGACAGGTGCAAAGGCTCCTCTGGATAGGGCCAGAAACCACGGAACAGTCTTATTGTCTCTCACTTGTGACATTTGTTTATTTAGTACAAAAAGAATACTTTGGGGTTTTTTAAAAGATGGTTTACAGTAAAAAACTCTTTAGAGTAAGCTGCCAAAGGCCAATGAAACCTCTCTTCCTCCTCCATTCCTCTCCTTGAAGGTCAATTTTATCTACAGAATTCTTAAGTGAATAACTGATAAGATAAATTAAAGGGCTCAGCAGCACAATGTGTTAAGTAATTGGACCCCAGATCCCACACCTCTTTGTCTCTTTGCTAAATCTCCTCTGTCTCTCAGCTAAATCAACCCACTCAGAATATCAATCCAGCTCAGGCTGGAAATCACTGTTGGGCAAAAGAAGTAACAGTAATAAAATTTTAAAAACCCAAACACAAAAACAACAAAAAACCCAATGAAACAAAAACCCCTAAGCCACCTGCTACAAAAAACCATACCCTATATGCAAGGGCATAATTTTCTCTTATTTCACTGTTTCATTCCTTCATAGGTTTATTAAAACATTCTGACACTCGGTAGTTTCCCCCCAAAACCCAAATTTACTTTGTGCCAACTCAGAGGTAATTACCTAAAGTAACTTCTTAAAAGAGCATCTCTTTGCCAAGACAGCCATTGTTATTTACCCAGAAAGAACA